>CM069442.1:63843563-63908575 GCA_035610835.1 Ophiura sarsii
TCTTTGTAGAACTAAAAAAGTTCTTAAGCCAAGAACATTGTTCTTTGTAGAACCTTAAGTATAGTGAAGAACCTTTTTGGGAAACTAGTAAAGAACCTTTTAAGGTTCTTGAAAAAGTTTCTTTAGCCAAACACTGTTTTTCACTCTTAAACTTTGTGATGAGCCCATGAAGAAAGTCCCTAGGCCTACCTAAATTTTGAAGGTTCTTTATAGAACCTTTTAAAGTTCTTTATAGAACCTTAAGAGCTGTTAGGACAGAAAAAGGTTATAATGAGCCCATGAAGAAAGTTCCTAGGCCTACCTAAATTTTGAAGGTTCTTTATAGAACCTTTTAAAGTTCTTTATAGAACCTTTTAAAGTTCTTTATAGAACCTTTTAAAGTTCTTTATAGAACCTTCTAAAGTTCTTTATAGAACCTTTTAAAGTTCTTTATAGAACCTTTTAAAGTTCTTTATAGAACCTTTTAAAGTTCTTTATAGAACCTTAAGAGCTGTTAGGGTTCTACATACAGGACAGAAAAAGGTTCTAAGTGGAACCCTTTTAGAGTGACTGCCTTTAACATGTTTAACTGCTCCATCAGTAATCCGACTGGAAATCCAGACTTTTACTGTTCCAGTGATCACTGGAAATAGACATTATCTCTCCATATATAGGCCTAGATGGGTTCGGAAATCCAGACTTTTAAAGTTTTTCTGTTTGAATGATAACCGGAAATCCAGACAATTTCTATTCTGCATAAACTCTAGTCTCCCTAGGGGTTCGGAAATCCAGATTTGCCCCGATCAATTTGGACCGGAAATCCAGATTCTTCTAAAATTTGCTCTCTGAAATCCGGTAATTTTCAGAAATTAAAAATTACCCCTCTAATGGGGGGGGGGGGGGGGGGGGGGGGGTTGCACATATTATCTAGAATAGCCCATTGATGTAATAGCTATATTCTTAATCATAATAATTTTTGTATGGGACCTTAAAACCATAACGCAATTTTTTTTCAGTGGCGTTTGAATATGTGGAATGAAAATAGCAATAAATGTACAACTTGACTACAGGGTGTATCAGAAAGAACTGTACCGAGGCAATATGATTTATTACGGTATGAATTCGATTAATATTGTTCAAACCGTTTTCACAAATATCTTGCGCAAACGCCCAGCTTTCAGAAGAATTTTAAATTTCGAAAATCGGACATTTCTGATGGAAAATACAGACTTTCTGGTAAAGATGGTAGATTTCAATTTTGGTCGAAATGATGAATTTAAAAATCTGTGTAATTACTAACCCTACCTGAGATCCATCCGTCCATAGGGACAGGGCTTATTTTTGGTCGCCATATCTCAACTTTTCACATCACTTGTATAACTTTTTATTATTTGCATACTTTTATGGGTGAAATTTGGAGATACATTTTGATTTTTAATCCGCAAATAAACCAAGATTTGTTCTGCTTGAGTGGTTTTAACTTTCCTTTCTTTGGCGGGAGTTTTGAATATTGCTTATGGTCACGTTTTTTAACCTCGGCACCACAAAAAGGTGGTTTTGTTACATTTTAGAGATTTTTTTGTCTTTAGGCTATTGTATTTGAGTAACTCTCTATCAAATTGACTTGTGTTTGAGCTTATCTTAAAGACAATTTAATACCTTTTAATAATCTGAAGAGAGAAAAAATCTATCACTTTTACTTTAATTATTACAGCTCGTTAAGTATAATTAGTCAGGGTGGTTGAGGGAGCGGAGGAGGAGGGAGTGGAGGAGGAGTAGGGATAGCTGTGTAATATTAGGTGCAAATGGAATTTTTGTCTTTAGGCTTTGGTATTTTTGTAACCCTCTATCAGATTGACTTATGTTTGGGCTTATTTTAAAGATAATTTAATACCCTTTAATAATCTGAAGAGGATTTCTTGTTATCACTTTCGATTTGATTAATATAGCTCGTTAAGTATGATTAGTCGGGGGTGGTTGAGGAGGAGGAAGGAATTGCTGTGTAATATATGGGTGAAAATGGAGTGCTGTCCTGTAATTTATAGCTTTCTTATACTTAGTCTTGATGTCATCTTGGTTCTAAATGATATAAGCATGCTTTACACCATTTACTTAAAGTATTAATTAAGCTAATTAATTAATTTTGAAATCTGTGGATGAACCACCCTGTATATTAAATTATCACGCGAAACAGTACTTTTTAATGTCATGGTGATGATTTACCTTAATGCTAACACTCAAACCTGATCACAACTGTATCTCTTTTAGGCTCATTGCAATATATTTGATCACTTGTCTAATTTAGTGGGGTTTTTCAGTATTTGAAATGGCATATTTTGACCACCCTGTATATATATTTCCTAATAAGCTGGCCAATTAATGTTGCATATGGCTGGATGGGTAATTTACTCAAACACAATAAAAACATCCCTAGCCTTCATATAACTCCTGCATATAGACAGTGGAAGAAAAAAAGTAAATCATCATTTTGTATAAAACTTCAATTGTTACACCCTGTATAATGTTAGGTCACCCTGTATATTTGATTTCTAGTTCGCATATTTACAATCCGTAGGTTATAAGCATTCTAAATATATATGGTTTCATACCCTTTAGATGTAAACATTTTGATATATTCTACTGAAACTGCAAAAGGAGGAAATTTCATGAAATATACCCATGTAACACAAATGTACCCCAGGTTAAAAAACGTGACCTTATGTGGTGTGGGCTACATTGTTTGAAATGTTGGGTAAGTGGTAGAGAGGATTGATTGAAATTAAAAATACGATTTTCATCGATTTTCGATTATATCTTACCACACGAGAACAAAAAGAGATATCTCAATGAAATTAACATATAATATAGGAAACATGTTCACCTTTATATTGCAGGTGTTTAAATTTAAAACAATAATCATTTTGTATTTTTTATGTATTTTAGAAACACGGTACAATTCTTTCTGATACACCCTGTATGACCCTTTGTTATAATAAAATATAAATCTTTAATTGATTTCGATGAAAAATTGAGTGTGCTTGTTTTGGTAAAATACAATTCACTTTATACTTTTCATGTTACGTCCGCTTGCATTCGAACTCAACCTCAACAAAGGACGGCGTTAAATACAATTAATGTTGACCACTTTGTGATCAAATTTACTCCTTTCTTGGGTTGTGTGCATGATTACTTTGACCCATTGTTTTAAGAGTGTATTCTGATGATGACGCATCAAAAAGTTAAGTTCGCTTACATCTTAGAATTGAATTTTTAAGCATCGAAATCTATGTGTATAGCCCTGGTGCAAGCGTTGGAAAAATCCAATTTGCCCGCAATTGGTCATCAAGCACGTCCAAGTTTTTCTGGAACTGCAAAAACTGGAGAACGTTGACAATAATGATGACCGTGATCAAGACGATTCCACAGGCGAATCCTGCTAGTATCCACGTTCGAGCACACTTTGATGAGCTTGCAGCACTGGAGTGATTACCGCCGCTGTAAAACTGCCTCGCCTGTATAAAATTAAAATGTGTGATTACTTTGTCAATCGGAGTGATAATGAGCTTATGTTATATAGAGATGAACATGATGAAGTTAAAGGTTTAAAAATAGTTCATATTCTGAAAAGGTGGTTATGCAGTGTAAATTTTACAGTGGCAAACAGTGGCGTTTGTTGGATTTCCGGGTTGGGTTGGGGCTTTCCACCCTAGTACAACAAATCATACTTACACTCTCAGAACAATTTTTAACCAACGGGAGGTTACCAGGTGAACCACACAATTGGTTGGTTAAAACCGTGACCAACAGCTGTTGGTTAAAGTTTAACCTGTGGTTGGTTACAATTTTTAATCATTTGTTGGTTAGGGAGCACATCAAAACTCGACCGCGCGGCAACCGGCGGTTCCGCCCGGTTGGACCGCATATCATTGTTTAGAACAATAGAAACCGGCTGCAACCTCACGGAACTGCACGGAACCGTCGGTTGCCGGGCGGTCGAGTTTTGATGTGCTCCCTTAATATGTTTTAACCAACAGTAGTTGGTTAACCTTTTATTTTATTTTGCTAAACTTTAACCCAGACATCATTACAATATTGATGTTTCATTGGCCCAATATTGGCGTCAACCCGTGGCCAGGATCAACTTTGTCAAAGGGCAAGGGACAGGACAAGGCAATTTTTAGACCACGTCAGAATTTGTATATGAAATCAATCGTGTTATTTTCCGCCCCTATTGTGCCCATTATTGGACAAATATTGGTTGCCAACATGATGTCAATTGAAGAGCGCCAATGTAAAACCAATATTGGTCCAATATCGGGCATAATATACCCGGGGGGGGGGGGGGGGGTACTCACGTATGTAAGGCATACGGGGACGTGCCGCTCCAGTGGGTCGTTTTTTCATGAAACATCCTTAGCCATGGGTAGGCTTTTCAACTGAAAAATCCTTAGACATGGGTCCTGTTTGTCTATTTTCGCGAAAATTTGCCATAATTAGGTATAGGCCTAATTATTTTCGCGAAAATTTGCCCTCAAAAGGAGACTCTTATCCTACTCATAAGAGTATGTGAATTTCCAAAATCGTGCTATATCACGAAATTCGTTTATAAACGCGAATAACACAAAAGTAGATTCATATCCTTCTCATACGAGTATGTGTATTTTCAAAATCATGCTATATCACGAAATTCGGGTATTTTCAAAATCGTGCCATATCACGAAATTCGTATATAAACGCGAATAACACAAGAGGAGATTCATATCCTACTAACACGAGTATGTGAATTTTCAAAATCGTGCTATATCACGAAATTCGTTTATAAACGCGAATAACACAAAAGGTGATTCATATCCTACTCATATGAGTATGTGTATTTTCAAAATCGTGCTATATCACGAAATTTGTTTATAAACGCGAATAACACAAAAGGAGATTCATATCCTACTCATACGAGAATGTGTATTTTCAAAATCATGATATATCATGAAATTCGTTTATAAACGCGAATAACACAAAAGGAGATTCTTATCCTACTAATACGAGTATGTGTATTTTCAAAATCGTGCTATATCACGAAATTCGTTTATAAACACGAATAAAACAAAAGGAGATTCATATGCTACTAATACGAGTATTTGTTTTTTCAAAATCGTGCTATAACACGAAATTCGTTTATAAACGCGAGTAACACAAAAGGAGATGTAGATTCATATCCTACTCATACGAGTATTTGTATTTTCAAAATCGTGCTATATCACGAAATTCGGTTATAAACGCGAATTACACAAAAGGAGATTCATATACTACATTAATACGAGTATGTGAATTTCCAAAATCGTGCTATATTACGAAATTCAGGTATAAACGCGAATAACACAAAAGGAGATTCATATACTACTGATACGAGTATGTGTATTTTCAAAATCGTGCTATATCACGAAATTCGGGTATAAACGCGAATAACACAAAAGGAGATTTATATCATACTAATTACGAGTATGTGTATTTATAAACGCGAATAACATAAAAGGAGATTCATATCCTACTAATACGAGTATGTGAATTTCCAAAATCATACTATATCACGAAATTCGTTTATAAACGCGAATAACACTAAAGGAGATTCATATCCTACTCATATGAGTATGTGTATTTTCAAAATCGTGCTATATCACGAAATTCGTTTATAAACGCGAATAACACAAAAGGAGATTCTTATCCTACTTATACGAGTATGTGTATTTTCAAAATCGTGCTATATCACGAAATTCGTTTATTAACACGAATAACACAAAACGAGATTCATATCCTACTCATATGAGTATGTGTATTTTCAAAATCGTGCTATATCACGAAATTCGTTTATAAACGCGAATAACACAAAAGGAGATTCATATCCTACTCATACGAGAATGTGTATTTTCAAAATCATGATATATCATGAAATTCGTTTATTAACGCGAATAACACAAAAGGAGATTCTTATCCTACTAATACGAGTATGTGTATTTTCAAAATCGTGCTATATCACGAAATTCGTTTATAAACACGAATAAAACAAAAGGAGATTCATATGCTACTAATACGAGTATGTGTTTTTTCAAAATCGTGCTATAACACGAAATTCGTTTATAAACGCGAGTAACACAAAAGAAGATTCATATACTACTGATACGAGTATGTGTATTTTCAAAATCGTGCTATATCACGAAATTCGTTTATAAACGCGAATAACACAAAAGGAGATTCATATACTACTGATACGAGTATGTGTATTTTCAAAATCGTGCTATATCACGAAATTCGTTTATAAACACGAATAACACAAAAGGAGATTCATATCCTACTCATACGAGTATGTGTATTTTCAAAATCGTGCCATATCACGAAATTCGTATATAAACGCGAATAACACAAATGTAGATTTGTGTACACAAATGTACGAGTAAATTTGTATTTTCAAAATCGTGCTATATCACGAAATTCGGTTATAAACGCGAATTACACAAAAGGAGATTCATATACTACATTAATACGAGTATGTGAATTTCCAAAATCGTGCTATATTACGAAATTCAGGTATAAACGCGAATAACACAAAAGGAGATTTATATCATACTAATACGAGTATGTGTATTTTCAAAATCGTGCTATATCACGAAATTCAGGTATAAACGCGAATAACATAAAAAGAAGATTCATATCCTACTAATACGAGTATGTGAATTTCCAAAATCATGCTATATCACGAAATTCGGGTATAAACGCGAATAACACAAAAGGAGATTTATATCATACTAATACGAGTATGTGTATTTTCAAAATCGTGCTATATCACGAAATTCGTTTATAAACGCGAATAACATAAAAGGAGATTCATATCCTACTAATACGAGTATGTGAATTTCCGAAAATAATGCTATATCACGAAATTCGTTTATAAACGCGAATAACACAAAAGGAGATTCATATCCTACTCATGAGTAAGTGTATTTTCAAAATTGTGCTATATCACGAAATTCGTTTATAAACGCGAATAACACAAAAGGAGATTCTTTTCCAACTAATACGAGTATGTGTATTTTCAAAATCGTGCCATATCACGAAATTCGTATATAAACGCGAATAACACAAGAGTATGTGTATTTTCAAAATCGTGCTATATCACGAAATTCGGGTATAAACGCGAATAACATAAAAGGAGATTCATATCCTACTCATACGAGTATGTGTATTTTCAAAATCATGCTATATCACGAAATTCGTTTATAAACGCGAATAACACAAAAGGAGATTCATATCCTACTCATACGAGTATGTGTATTTTCAAAATCATGCTATATCATGAAATTCGAGTATAAACGCGAATAACACAAAAGGAGATTCATATACTACTGATACGAGTATGTGTATTTTCAAAATCGTGCTATATCACGAAATTCGTTTATAAACGCGAATAACACAAAAGGAGATTGTTTTCCAACTAATACGAGTATGTGTATTTTCAAAATCGTGCCATATCACGAAATTCGTATATAAACGCGAATAACACAAGAGGAGATTCATATCCTACTAACACGAGTATGTGAATTTTCAAAATCGTGCTATATCACGAAATTCGTTTATAAACGCGAATAACACAAATGTAGATTCATATCCTACTCATACGAGTATTTGTATTTTCAAAATCGTGCTATATCACAAAATTCGGATATAAACGCGAATTACACAATAGGAGATTCATATACTACATTAATACGAGTATGTGAATTTCCAAAATCGTGCTATATCACGAAATTCAGGTATAAACGCGAATAACACAAAAGGAGATTCATATACTACTGATACGAGTATGTGTATTTTCAAAATCGTGCTATATCACGAAATTCGGGTATAAACGCGAATAACACAAAAGGAGATTTATATCATACTAATACGAGTATGTGTATTTTCAAAATCGTGCTATATCACGAAATTCGGGTATAAACGCGAATAACACAAAAGGAGATTTTTATCATACTAATACGAGTATGTGTATTTTTAAAATCGTGCTATATCACGAAATTCAGGTATAAACGCGAATAACATATTAAAGAAGATTCATATCCTACTAATACGAGTATGTGAATTTCCAAAATCATGCTATATCACGAAATTCGTTTATAAACGCGAATAACACAAAAGGAGACTCTTATCCTACTCATAAGAGTATGTAAATTACCAAAATCGTGCTATATCACGAAATTCGTTTATAAACGCGAATAACACAAAAGTAGATTCATATCCTACTCATACGAGTATGTGTATTTTCAAAATCGTGCTATATCACGAAATTCAGGTATGAACGCGAATAACACAAAAGGAGATTCATATACTACTGATACGAGTATGTTTATTTTCAAAATCGTGCTATATCACAAAATTCGTTTATAAACGCGAATAACACAAATGGAGATTCATATCCTACTAATACGTGTATGTGAATTTTCAAAATCGAGCTATATCACGAAATTCGGGTATAAACGCGAATAACACAAAAGGAGATTCATATACTACTGATACGAGTATGTGTATTTTCAAAATCGTGCTATATCACGAAATTCGATTATAAACGCGAATAACACAAAAGGAGATTCATATCCTACTCATATGAGTATGTGTATTTTCAAAATTGTGCTATATCACGTAATTCGATTATAAACGCGAATAACACAAAAGGAGATTCATATCCTACTCATATGAGTATGTGTATTTTCAAAATCGTGCTATATCACGAAATTAGTTTATAAACGCGAATAACACAAAAGGAGATTCTTATCCTACTAATACGAGTATGTGTATTTTCAAAATCGTGCTATATCACGAAATTCGTTTATTAACACGAATAACACAAAACGAGATTCATATCCTACTCATATGAGTATGTGTATTTTCAAAATCGTGCTATATCACGATATTCGTTTATAAACGCGAATAACACAAAAGGAGATTCATATCCTACTCATACGAGAATGTGTATTTTCAAAATCATGATATATCATGAAATTCGTTTATAAACGCGAATAACACAAAAGGAGATTCTTATCCTACTAATACGAGTATGTGTATTTTCAAAATCGTGCTATATCACGAAATTCGTTTATAAACACGAATAAAACAAAAGGAGATTCATATGCTACTAATACGAGTATGTGTATTTTCAAAATCGTGCTATAACACGAAATTCGTTTATAAACGCGAGTAACACAAAAGGAGATTCATATACTACTGATACGAGTACTTGATACTTGATAGTTGACTTCCATATAAGCATTATCTGCTGTCCCGGAAGCTGACAATAATGTGTGTAGTGTGTGTGTGGTACAAGTGCAGTTTAACAAAAGGTGCAGGATAAAAAACTTGAAGTGTAGCTAGCTGGCTACCATTCCTTGCCGGAGGCTGGTGGCTGCATCTGCCTGATGAAGGGCATCGCCGCCATGTTGAAAGCCATTGGTGAAGGTGCAAAAACAGATGCTGGTGGGAGCAGGTTCCACAGTGGTATTATACGTGGATAGAAAGAGTATCTGTACACATCAAGATTGGTTTGTAGTTGTTGGTATCTAAGTGGGTGTTGTCCTCTTCCTTGTCTAGGATTAGCTTTAACAATTTGAGGTAATATGATGTCCACTAAACCATAGTGTATCTTGTAAAACATTGATGCTTGTGCCATTAGCCTACGATGTTCAAGTGTGTCCCACTGTAATCTGGTGAGCATAGCAGCAACGCTGGAGGTTCTTCTGTAATCACCAAGGGTGAAGCGTGCAGCCTGTCTTTGCACACTCTCAAGCATTGTCTTGTCACGCCGAGTATAAGGGTTCCACACAGAGGCAGCATATTCTATTTGGGGTCTCACAAGGCACTGGTAGGCTTTCTCCTTAACAGATGGATCACATGGGCCAAGATTGCGACGAATTAGACCAAGGGTTCTTGATGCCTTAGCCCTGATGTTTGATATGTGCTTGCTCCAAGTTAGGTCAGATGAAATTGTAACACCCAAGTATTTAGTAGACTGCTCCTGGGGTATTGTGTCGGCGCCAACTGTGTAGTTGTAAGCTAGTGGTTCAAGCTTCTTTGTGATGGTGACATGAACACATTTCTTAACGTTAAAGCTCATTCCCCACATTTTAGCCCACTCAAAGACTCTTACTAGATCATCATGAAGTGCTTTCTGATCTTCAGGTGATGTTATTTTCCTGTATACGACACTGTCATCTGCAAAAAGTCTCATTTGTGATGTTATTCCATTGGTGATGTCATTTATGAAAATGAGGAATAAGACGGGGCCCATGACTGAGCCCTGCGGCACACCGGAAATCACAGGACACCACTTTGACTCCTCGCCATCAACAGCAACACATTGGGTGCGTCCAGTCAAAAAACCTCTTATCCATTCATTGGTTTTGCCATTGATGCCATAGTAGGATAACTTATGGAGAAGGTGTTGATGAGGAACTTTATCGAATGCCTTGCTGAAATCTAAAAACAAAACATCCGTCTGTCCCCTCTGGTTGAGTGTGGTAGACCAGTCATCAACAGCTTGGAGAAGTTGTGTTTCACAAGATAGTTTTTCTCTGAAACCATGTTGGTTATTTATGATGATGTTGTTATTACTCAGATGCTTGGCGATATGACTAAGCACAATGTGTTCTTGAACTTTGCAGCATATACATGTTAAGCTTATCGGACGGTAGTTTTCCGGGCTGGTCTTGTCACCTTTCTTATATATGCTGGTGACCCTTGCCTTGGTCCAGTCCAATGGTAATTTACCTTGGCGAAGAGATTGCTGCATGATGTCAGTAAGCATTGGAGCGAGATCATCAGCATACTGTTGTAACATCCTTCCGGGAATATCATCAGGTCCGCTGGCCTTATTCGGCTTAAGCTGGCGAAGTTGTTTGGCTACGCCTTCCTTTTCAATAGTAAGATCACCAATGTCTAAATATGGAGATGAACCTTTGTCGGGTACAGGGAGATCAGTACTCGTAAAAACTGAAGCAAACTGGGCATTGAGTGAAAAAGCTTTGGATTTACTTGTGTAGTGCACACCAGAACTGGTTCGTAAGGTAGGAATTCCTAGTGTCTCCTTCCTTTTAGATTTAACGTACGACCAGAACTTCTTGCCATCAGAAGCCAAGCTATTCCCAATAGTGTTATTGATGTATTCCACATGTGCTTGTGCCACTATCCGCTGAACTCTGTTGCGGTGTACTTTGTACTTTGTCCAGTCCTTCTCTTTCTTGGATGCTCTAGCTTTGTGATATAGTCTATCTCGCTTCCTCATGTGTCTCACTATATCATGGGAAATCCATGGATGGGAAATTTTCCCCTTCGACAGCTTGTGGGGTATGCAGCTATCCATGGTATCACACACTACTTTCTTAAAGATGTTCCAATTTCCATCCAAAGTACGAAGGTTAGGAGAGGATGAAAAGTACTCATCTGTTGCTTTCTTAAGCAACTTCTGTACTCTTGTCGGATCAGCCTTCTTGTAATTCCAGATCATACGTGGTTTACACTTTCTTGACTTTAGTGAAATGTCAATGTCAAAGTTAACAATGAGGTGGTCACTTATGCCAGGTGAAGTATACACTTGGGATTGAGAAACAAGTATGTGTATTTTCAAAATCGTGCTATATCACGAAATTCGTTTATAAACGCGAATAACACAAAAGGAGATTCATATCCTACTCATATGAGTTTATAAACGTGAAATTTCGTGATAGCATGATTTTGAAAATACATATACTCGTATTATTAGGATAAGAATCTCCTTCTGTGTTATTCGCGTTTATAAACGAATTTCGTGATATATCATGATTTTGAAAATACACATAATATGTATGAGTAGGATATGAATCTCCTTTTGTGTTATTCGCGTTTATAAACGAATTTCGTGATATAGCACGATTTTGAAAATACATACTCGTATCAGTAGTATATGAATCTCCTTTTGTGTTATTCGCGTTTATACCCGAATTTCGTGATATAGCACGATTTTGAAAATACACATACTCGTATTAGTATAGGTTTTCCCGATCAATTTAGAAATTGAAGCATTCCATTTAGTATTTACGTAGTTTCAATTCGCGCTAAATTGATTGAACGTTTTAGAATGAATGTCAATTTCCAAATAAAAGCATTCTATTTAGTAATATCCGCATTCAACCAAGACATGCGCTCATGTCAGTTCGCAATATGAGCAATCAATGTAATGTTTTTGCCACGCTTTTAAATATTACTGCAATCAAATTCGCAAGCGATCGCGGTACGTGTCATCTCGTGCATTCGAATTCATTTATATGCAAACAATTACCCGATAAATGCATTCTATTTAGCAATACTAAACGATCTATATGCCTTATTATTCGTATCATTATTCGTCAAACGAAAACCAAAAAGCGCTAACACAGTGATGAAAATCACTAAAGACCTTATTAAACATATCCACAAATTAACGATATGTAATAAATATACAATTATGTATAAAAAATGTATGTGAGAAAAGAGAAGAGAAAGATGAAAGATAGGCGTAAATGTTTACATTTGTGGAACCAATAATGGCTACACTTTTAAATCAGAATAGCAAAATATGATGGAAATGTTATAAAGAGCATTTATATAGACACATAATGCATTAAGTCCATATAGACAGCGGAACCCGGTGGAGGGGATCCCTAAATTTCATGGCCCTGCACCCCTCACCTAAAAAACGCCAAGTACCACATAGAACATTTTGATTAAAATGTTTGCATCCCTCCTAAATGGTCTCCGCCCCTCCGCGACTAATCGTTGATGATTCCGCCACCAACAATTTTTATAAGCAGGATAGGCCTCAAATTGACTTTCCTTGAATGTCATCCATTGACTGTTAGACAATATTCACATTTAAAGACATTTTTGTATGCGTGTTATATTCAGTCAATTCCTCCTGAGAGGAAAACATTCGCCCCCACCCCCCTTCTTTCCGGATCAGCCTCATACGTCTCAATAACCATTTTACCCTTTTTACAATGAATCAAAATGTTCCCGAACCCTTCCTCAACTCTTGGCCTCTGTGAAAGCCTAAGACAAATGCGGTTTAATTGAACCAGGGACAGTCGACTGTCCCTGATTGAACCCATCGGCTTTTAATAGAATCTACAAAATATTAAATTGATTGCGTATAAATGAAAATGAAAATGTAATTATGACCATTAAACCTTGTGCACGTACACACAAGCGAATTTGAATGCGTCAAAATGAAATTAAATACTTGAAAATGAAATTGATCGATGTTAAAATGAAATAGAATTCACGTCAATGAAATTGAATGCTGTTATAAGGAAATAGAAATATACGTTTAGATAATCATTCAATTTAGCGCGAATTTGAATACTGGAAAGCTAATTTGGTTGATAACATTTTCAAATTGGCCGGGAAAACCTATAGTATATGAATCTCCTTTTGTGTTATTCGCGTTTATAAACGAATTTCGTGATATAGCACGATTTTGAAAATACACATACTCATATGAGTAGGATATGAATCTCCTTTCGTGTTATTCTCGTTTATAAACGAATTTCGTGATATAGCACGAATTTGAAAATACACATACTCGTATCAGTAGTATATGAATCTCCTTTTGTGTTATTCGCGTTTATAAGCGAATTTCGTGATATAGCACGATTTTGAAAATACACATACTCGTATGAGTAGGATATGAATCTCCTTTTGTGTTATTAGCGTTTATAAACGAATTTCGTGATATAGCACGATTTTGAAAATTCACATACTCGTATTAGTAGGATATGAATCTCCTTTTGTGTTATTCGCGATTACTTCCTTATAGCATAGAAAACAAAACACACATGTATGGTATATGGCTAGGAGGCTCATTCACAAGAGGTTTATTCAAATCTTGTAACATTTCATTAATTACCAAACATTGATACACATGATATAGGCAACTTAATTACAATTTTAATACAAGTCAAGATGCTTAATCAAATAATTTTTGATACAAGTCTAAGGAAAGTATTATCAAAATTATTGGATAGACTAGACGCCTTCCTTCAAAATCCTGACACATTATGACATTGATCTGTCAGACACAATTAGGAAATCACCAATTTAACCATGGATAAAGTGAACTGCCTAAACCCCGCCCTTTAGAGGGAAACTCATAAAGATGACTAAATTAGCTGATTTTATTCCTATCATTCAGTAAAACAAATTAAGACACATATTAGGAAAACAATTTAACTATGGATAAAGTGAACTGCCTAAACCCCACCCTTTAGAGGGATACTCATAAAGATGACTAAATTAGTTGAATTTATTCCTATAGATATAACTTCCAGTAAACCTTGATCGCTTGCCAATGTTACTGGTGTTTCAGGGTCTATACATATAGTAGTGAACTGCCTACAATGTTACTGGTGTTTCAGGGTCTATACATATAGTAGTGAACTGCCTACAACCCTATGAACTCTGCACAACAAATTAATAGTGGGTCTAGTGAACTACCATACGACTTCAATTCGCTGACATAATTCACAGAAATATGATGTACCTGAAATTCAATTTGTCTGACCTTTAATTTAATTTAATTTATGAAAATAGAGATTCAATGCATGGTATGAATTCATTGAATCATAAAATTACCGCAAATTGACTACCTAGTAAATTTCACTCATCAACCCAAGGTGCGTGCCGAAAGGCAGAAGGTATCGGGTGTAACTCCGAAAAAGAGCGTAAGAAATTGCAATGGGTGGGTGGGAGGGGTTTTAAATTTTAGAACCTCTCATGAAGAGAGCCAACGAGATAATGGATGAGATAAAAGCGAGAGGATGCTGGGCCACTGCCTCAGCATACAAACAAAGGCCAAATTCGCGGGCATAGCAGCGCGACATCTGATTGGCCCATGCTCTGGTTACCATAGTCAAGGGACGCCAACCATACATACACACCAAGTTTCCCCTGCTCCAGGAAGTAATTGGGTTTAATGATAGACAGGCTACCAGAAACTAAATTATACACGAATTTCGTGATATAGCACGATTTTGAAAATACACATACTCGTATTAGTAGTATATGAATCTCCTTTTGTGTTATTCGCGTTTATAAACGAATTTCGTGATATAGCACGATTTTGAAAATACACATACTCGTATCAGTAGTATATGAATCTCCTTTTGTGTTATTCGCGTTTATAAGCGAATTTCGTGATATAGCACAATTTTGAAAAAACACATACTCGTATGAGTAGGATATGAATCTACTTTTGTGTTATTCGCGTTTATAAACGAATTTCGTGATATAGCACGATTTTGAAAATTCACATACTCGTATTACACTGAGCCAAAAAAGAAACTTATAACATTTTAACAGATCACCATAGGGTCAGTGCACATTTCTCATGTGTCATTGAAGCAAACAATTGGTTATTGACTGCCATTTGAAGCAATACATTGCAGTAATATTGTATCCAAATTTGGTACATTTTCATGCACAGAATTTTATTTGGTGATCTGTTAAAATTTTATAATTTTATTTTATTTATAAGTTTCTTTTTTGTCTCAGTGTAGTAGGATATGAATCTCCTTTTGTGTTATTCGCGATTACTTCCTTATAGCATAGAAAACAAAACACATGTATGGTATATGGCTCGGAGGCTCATTCACAAGAGGTTTATTCAAATCTTGTAACATTTCATTAATTACCCAACATTGATACATATGATATTGGCAACTTAATTACAATTTTAATACAAGTCAAGATGCTTAATCAAATAATTTTTGATACAAGTCTAAGGAAAGTATTATCAAAATTATTGGATAGACTAGACGCCTTCCTTCAAAATCCTGACACATTATGACATTGATCTGTCAGACACAATTAGGAAATCACCAATTTAACTATGGATAAAGTGAACTGCCTAAACCCCGCCCTTTAGAGGGAAACTCATAAAGATGACTAAATTAGCTGATTTTATTCCTATCATTCAGTAAAACAAATTAAGACACATTAGGAAAACAACAATTTAACTATGGATAAAGTGAACTGCCTAAACCCCACCCTTTAGAGGGATACTCATAAAGATGACTAAATTAGTTGAATTTATTCCTATAGATATAACTTCCAGTAAACCTTGATCGCTTGCCAATGTTACTGGTGTTTCAGGGTCTATACATATAGTAGTGAACTGCCTACAATGTTACTGGTGTTTCAGGGTCTATACATATAGTAGTGAACTGCCTACAACCCTATGAACTCTGCACAACAAATTAATAGTGGGTCTAGTGAACTACCATACGACTTCAATTCGCTGACATAATTCACAGAAATATGATGTACCTGAAATTCAATTTGTCAGACCTTTAATTTAATTTAATTTATGAAAATAGAGATTCAATGCATGGTATGAATTCATTGAATCATAAAATTACCGCAAATTGACTACCTAGTAAATTTCACTCATCAACCCAAGGTGCGTGCCGAAAGGCAGAAGGTATCGGGTGTAACTCCGAAAAAGAGCGTAAGAAATTGCAATGGGTGGGTGGGAGGGGTTTTAAATTTTAGAACCTCTCATGAAGAGAGCCAACGAGATAATGGATGAGATAAAAGCGAGATGATGCTGGGCCACTGCCTCAGCATACAAACAAAGGCCAAATTCGCGGGCATAGCAGCGCGGCATCTGATTGGCCCATGCTCTGGTTACCATAGTCAAGGGACGCCAACCATACATACACACCAAGTTTCCCCTGCTCCAGGAAGTAATTGGGTTTAATGATAGACAGGCTACCAGAAACTAAATTATACACGAATTTCGTGATATAGCACGATTTTGAAAATACACATACTCGTATTAGTAGGATATGAATCTCCTTGTGTTAATCGCGTTTATAAACGAATTTCGTGATATAGCATGATTTTGAAAATACACATACTCGTATCAGTAGGATATGAATCTCCTTTTGTGTTATTCGCGTTTGTAAACGAATTTCGTGATATAGCACGATTTTGAAAATACATATACTCGTATCAATAGTATATGAATCTCCTTTTGTGTTATTCGCGTTTATAAACGAATTTCGTGATATAGCACGATTTTGAAAATACACATACTCATATGAGTAGGATATGAATATGGATATTGTGTTATTCCTATCGTATGAGTATGTGTATTTTAGTAGGATAAGAATCTCCTTTTGTGTTATTCGCGTTTATAAACGAATTTCGTGATATAGCATGATTTTGAAAATACACATACTCGTATGAGTAGGATATGAATCTTCTTTTGTGTTATTCGCGTTTATAAACGAATTTCATGATATAGCACGATTTTGAAAATACACATACTCGTATCAGTAGGATAAGAATCTCCTTTTGTATTATTCGCGTTTATAAACGAATTTCGTGATATATCATGATTTTGAAAATACACATACTCGTATTAGCAGGATATAAATCTCCTATTGTGCTATTCGCGTTTATAAACGAATTTCATGATATAGCATGATTTTGAATAAACACAGACTCGTATCAGTAGCATATGAATCTCCTATTGTGCTATTCGCGTTTAACAACTAATTTCGTGATATAGCACGTTATTTCCTCTATATTTCATGCAAAATAGGCGACACTTTGATCCAAACTAACGGAGTACTTTTTAAGGATACCGCCCCCCCCCCCCCCCCCCCCACACACACACAACCCTTCCAGATGTATAGTAAGATGAATCTGAATAAAAATTTAAGGTAACATATTGGTTGTAAATATTCTTCAGCGGGCTTCTAAAATGATATTTCTGGACATGCGATGCGCAGCAGCGCAGGTAGCGTTAAAAATCGATTCCCCCGACTTACGTTTTGAAATTGGATAGGAATGAAGAAGATGTCTTAAATTCCCCCGAATGATAGTCAAATGTGGGGCCGCGCTCCTTCTGTCTTGGAAACGCCACTGTATCACAGCGGGGAGACATGCACCGCGCCGCAGTTCAAATATATTTAATTTCATGATGCACCGTTGATGTGGCACCGCTGCTGGCGCTGCATGCATAATGTTCGAAAATGTTCGGCTTACCTCATACGATTTTACAATGCCAATAATTCCAAACGGTAAACAGCAAAAGAGCGTCACTAGGATGGCATGTATCAAATAATCCTTCGGCGGCGGACTTTGTTCATCACGCGAAATATTTTGACCCTATGTAGAACAATAAAGATCATCATGATCATAAAACGGAGGCAATACTGTAAATGCAGTGTTTATAAAACGGAGACAACACTGTAAATACCGTATAAAATGGAGACAACAACACTGTAAATACAGTGTTTATAAAACGGAGGCCGACAAGTTAGTGTTTAGTAGTTCAATTAAATAGCATTTAAACATTTTCCTATACCGTAATAATAGTAATCTAAGCGTTTAGAAACTACTCGTACAAACACTAACTGAGAAAAAAAAGAAGATATTTACGTTCATGGGTCCATTTCCCCCAAATTATCCTAAATGTTGTATATGTTCCAAATGTCTATAAATCCGGTTCAATTATCAGGAAGAAAAATGAAGAAATTTCCCGGTTCATGAAAACCTTTTTGTTGTTAAAAATCCACGGGTATAGGGGGGCATAGGGCCTACCATTTCAAAAACTCATGAGTCTCATATACGCAACCACGACATTAGCACTTGACAGACAAACTACCAGTGGCGTACAAAACCTGTCACATTTCAACTTACAACACCTGTCACATTTTGCTTATTTTTTTGTCTATAACGTTCATTTTTTTCCGAAAGATGAACTAAGATTGAATACGCTTCAAAAAAAATCATGGTTCAATGCACACGTCACATTAAGGTCAATATCCGTTTCAATCCGTGCACATCTGTTTTATTCACCCTGTATAATAATTATAACACTTTCTTTTAAAAATTGGGCATTTGTGACAGACCAAAGACAGTAACTGTCTTTGAACAGACAATACAGACTATTTGTAAAAATGGTAGATTCCAAGTTTGATTGAAATTATTCTTATGAATATCTTTGAAATCAGTTGACCATGTTCAGGACAAGGGCTTATTTGAAATTCTATCCAATTAATTTGCTCTGTTTACCACTGAAAACGATGTAAACGTTATTTGGTGTCAACGGTTTGTGAAGTGACGTAAAGGAATTGTTCATCTTGACTAGCTCTGCCAATAACAATGGTCCGAGATCAAAATGCGCTGAAATTGAAAAACCTAGGTTTTTCATCGATTTTCAGCAATGTCACGCCACACCTGAACAAAAAGAGCCTACCTCATTACACGGTAATGGTGCTGGCTTGCCCGGTGTAAAAGGCTGGCTGTATCCACTAGCTGCTATGTTTGTCTTTGAAGAATAGTCGGGTGGTGTCGCCTCCGCACACAATTCATGCATCTCGTCCTTCTTTATCAAACCTGAAAATGAGTCATTTAATAGAGAGAGGCCAAATAAATAAAACAACCCACAAGTTTTAAAATTCGCATTTCAGCGCATAACTTTTGTTCCCATTTTTTACTTTTGAAAATCATGCTTCATCGAATTTTAATTTCACATTGTCAAGTACCATATCAGCTTCATTTTCTTCTTCAAGAGTAAAATTGCCACATAGGCTTACAACAAATAGAAGTTAAATACAGTGCAGCAGGGGACTGTTAAAATACATTTCACAGAGCCGACTCATATAATAAAAATAAAAAAACGAAAACAAGATACCGCATTTCGCATAGCATTTTTTACTAAAAAAACACTCATAGCGCATTTCGCATAGCCTTTTTTTCAAGGTTTTCTTCTGAGACAAACTTTTTTCCATTTGCGGCCTAAGCCTTGGTTCACAATCTGCGCGGGTAGGTCAATCAGTCGAAGTCTACAAATATTTTAAATAGCCAATTTTCAAAACATCTAGAACAAATCGAAGAAATTAACCAGTTTGGATGATTTAATAAGATAGTTTATTCATTATCTGAACATAGCCTATATTCTTAACGGGCCCGTCGCGTGGGTCCAGATATCTGCATAATTGTAAGCGCGCAGATGGTAAATAATTTTGAACTTGACTAAAAATTGCTTACAAACATAACTTTTGTATTATCAGATAAAAGCTGACTACGCCGTCAAAATCCAATCAGAAATATTGAGAATTGTTTAATCAATTTGTATATATTACTATTTTGATAATCAAAATGAAAATAAAGTGGATGTACAAACCAAACATCTCAACCGCTCGTATTCTTTATAGATACACTATAGATGAGTATTTCAGCGGTTTCAGACAATTTCATAATGAAGCTATAGATGTATATATATACCGTATCCCATCCCATCCTGCGCCTAAGAAATGGCTAACATTATCCAAGACATTGTATTATCATTATAAATTACTATTAAAGTACACCACTGTGTTATTGCATTGCATCATGAACATGCATAATTGGGCCTAGAGTTAGTTGTTCCATTCGGTTGCAAGCTGCCTCCGAAGGAGTCCTGTGGTCAGAGAGTGGGGCCCTAAACAGCTGTTGCTAATCTTCGAGTTTCGAGTATCGAGTTTAGAGTTTGGTTTAAACCAAACTCGATATCGAGTTTCATGAAAAAACGTTAACTCGATATCGAGTTTCGTGAAAAAACGTAACTCGATATCGAGTTTCAACAAAAAATCAAACTCGATATCGAGTTTCATGAAAAAACGTAACTCGATATCGAGTTTTAAAAAAAATCAACTCGATATCGAGTTTTAAAAAAAAATCAACTCGATATCGAGTTTTAAAAAAAAATCAACTCGATATCGAGTTTAAAAACAAAACAAAACTTGATATCGAGTTTCATGAAAAAAACGTAACTCGATATCGAGTTTAAAAAAAAAAATCGAACTTGATACCGAGTTTCAAAAAAAAAAAATCAAACTCGATATCGAGTTTTTTCATGAAACTCGATATCGAGTTAGGTTTAAACCAAACTCGAAACTCGATACTCGAAACTCGAAAATTAGCAACACATCTAAACAGCCAGAGGATCTATTTAGATCCAGATGAAGCTCGTTCATAAATCCCCACTTTTATTGCTCCATCCCACAACAATATCCCACAACAATTCATTAAATTATTATCACTCTCATTGTTAATCATGTTTTGCTCTTCCCCTGATGCCCAATACATACTAAGCGGCGCGACGCCAGACGTATACCTTGCATGACCTAATTTCATCATATCCATGTCCGATGAGAAGGCTGAGAATCAGGTGGGGTGGGGCGAACCTGCCCGGGTACACACGCCCCGGTCTCCCCATTACCAGTAGTACCACAGGGTTGCACACGCCCCGGTCTCCCCATTACCAGTAGTACCACAGGGTTGGGCACGCCCCGGTCTCCCCATTACCAGTAGTACCACAGGGTTGGGCATTTGGCAAAAGAGCCTGACTTACCTCGCTTATCCATTGGTTTCATTTTGACGTTACCAAATAATAAGTCAAATATTATTATCTCCGTCCGTTGAAATATACGTCTTCTCGGTGTCCGGGATCGGTGTGTATACCTGAGAGTCTTGATAATTAGAGTAAAGCGTTGGTATACGTTGCCTTGACTTCATGTGTGGGTATTTTTTCTTAGAACGATAAAAATACGTGCTTCTATGTTTAAATGTGACGTTACAATTCAGGGAATGGTCAATAATTATCGCGAAAGAAATTGGATCAAAATCCCGGTTTTGGGATAGTGTTCCCGATGTAGCAGTCAAAATCTGGGTCTGCACAAAAACGGGTTTTGTGCGAGGACAAACTTACAGTTCTTGTGTATGTTTAATGTTATCTCACAATTTCGTAATTTAAAATATATGTGTATGAAATAAAGCTGTGTTTAGTTGAATCAGAATTGGTGTCGACTCATTTTACAGTCCAGATGTCTGCAGAGACTTTTTAAAGGTCAATATGTATACAACCATATATCTTAATGTCCATAGGATAATTGAAAGGGGTATGCAAAAACCCATCATGCTAAGTTACTAGCAATAGATGTGCTAACATAACCTGGAAGAGGTTGGCTCAAAAGCTAGCTGTGTATTGAAGACAAAATAGCTGAAACCGGTCTTTGTATGGATGGGTATAAATATTCTGCACCATCTCTATACCTCCTATTGTCGGCACTTTTCGCTACCCATTAATGTACCAATTTTGCCAAATTAGACTGGGGGGGGGGCAATTACTTGAAATACGCACAATTTATGTAATTTGGGCGATGAAAACCCACTCGGTGATATACCAAATTCCCCCCAAAACCTGGGCACACCCGCTGTCAAACTTATGACTCGGCGGCAAGTTGACAGCCTGGAAGTCCTTGTCGGTTCAATTCATTTACTCCCCCCCCCCCCCCCCTAAGAAAAACCTAGCTACGCCACAGCTCTGGGCACACCTTCAATATGCAGGGGTGCGAGCAAAGAGGCATTACATGATTTAAGGGGTCATTAAAAGGGCATTAAAGGGGCATTACATGATTTAAGGGTCATTAAATGAGCATGATTTAAGGGATCATTAAATGGGCATTAAAGGGCATAACATGATTTAAGGGTGAGGAAAGAGGAAAACAGACACAAAAAACGTGGACGAACAGAATGCAATTATAGGTTAAAAATGCCACATGGCTGAAAATAATAGAAATGCTGACATTTTGGCTCAGAATAATTTAAAAAAAAGAGGAAACCCGCTAAAAAGAGGACTCTCACACCCCTGAATATATGGGAACCCCGTGTCCACACATATACAACATAAAATCTGGGTAATGCAGTGGCACTAGAGGAATTGCCGGGGGAGTAAAATCCTCCATGCCAATCATGCCGTCCTCCCGGCCGGCAAACTTAAGTATGCATTTGACAGATTATCTGGCGAATGCAGAATTTGCTTAACTAAAAAACCTGATGATAAGTATTTATTCCTGAATCAAGGTTATATTTTGCTCTTTTTAACCCTCAGGTATAGCCTCCGCAAAACTGCCGTAACTTCTTCATTCATTGAACCGCCCCAGTATCCTCTCTATTGACGATATTGAACTGCCCCAGTATCCTCTCTATTGACGATATTGAACCACTCCAGTTTCATCTCTATTGAAGACATTGAACTGCCCTAGCATCCTCTCTATTATTGATATTGAACCACCACAGTATCATCTCTATTGAAGATATTGAATCACTCCAGCATCATCTCTATTGAAGATATTGAACCACCCCAGCATCATATCTATTGGAGATATTGAACCACCCAGCATCATATCTATTGAAGATATCGAACCATCCAGCGTGATCCTCTCTAATATTGATATTGAACCACCACAGTATCATCTCTATTGAAGATATTGAACCACCCCCATGCAGCATCATATCTATTGGAGATATTGAACCACCTCAGTATCATCTCTATTGAAGATATTGAACCACACAGTATCATCTCTATTGAAGATATTGAACCACCCCTGCATCCTCTCTATTGAAGATATTGAACCACCCCAGTATTATCTCTATTGAAGATATTGAACCACCTCAGTATCATCTCTATTGAAGATATTGAACCACCCCAGCATCATCTCTATTGAAGATATTGAACCACCACCCCAGCATCATCTGTATTGAAGATATTGAACCCTCCAGCATCATCTCTATTGAAGATATTGAACCCTCCAGCATCATCTCTATTGATGATATTGAACTGCCCCAGCATCCTCTTTATTGACGATATTGAACCACCCCAGTATCATCTCTATTGAAGATATTGAACCACCCAGCGTGATCTCTATTGAAAAGATATTGAACCGCCCCAGCATCCTCTCATTGACGATATTGAACCACCCCAGTATCATCTCTATTGAAGATATTGAACCACCCAGCGTGATCTCTATTGAAAAGATATTGAACCGCCCCAGCATCCTCTCTATTGACGATATTGAACCGCCCCAGCATCTTCTCTATTGACGATATTGAACTGCCCCTTCATCCTCTCTATTGACGTTGAAGATATTAAACCACCCCAGTATCATCTCTATTGAAGATATTGAACCACCCCAGCATCATCTCCATTGAAGATATTGAACCACCCCATCATATAGCATCCTCTCTATTGAAGATATCGAAATCACGTCAACTTCATCATTAATAATAATGATGATAATGAATAATAAATCCCCTAACTTGGTATTTTTATTGAAGATATTGAATCACTGGCAACTTATTCATCAAAGTATACATGCCCGTACCTATACTAGACTCGGACAAACTGGCGTGAATTAAACTATCAACGACCTTAAAAATACACGGACTCGACCCTGATTGTATGATCTACATGTATATAGTTTGAAACAGCAACTCCACAGTAAGCCTTGTGGCGTAAAGGGTATGACCACAAGGCAGACACATCAACTGAAAGGAGGAAAAACCCGGTATCGGGGGTTCAGGAGAAATAGTTTCTTATAACCGATCCCTTATTCACGTATACGGAACTAGAGTCGGCAGCTTCGAATACGGGAACGGATATTATAGAATCAAAACCAAAGATGTACCCAACTACTAACCTTTAACATTTAACGGACGAACGCAAGAGCAAATACTAAGCCGCGACATTCTTAAATTAAATATTACTCATCTCTGATTCTCTTCAGACGGCTGGTAACCATGGTAACTGCATTGAAGAATTAAGTCAAGCATTTGTTTGGTAGACAATTCAGATAATTATAACGAATCTTGGTATATTGAATCGAGTGTTCTGCTTATGGGCGCACATTCCGCACAACACATAATAATCGTTTTGTGGAGTGATAATGAAATAAAGTTCCGTGAAAAACGACAGCCGATTTTATGACACATGTAATTGCATGATTGGCAGAGTGTAGTTGGGGATGGGGTTCTTTGCAATTTAGTAGTGCATTTTGTATTTTTTTCATTTTTGATCCCTTCGATGGCAGCCATGTTGGATTCATGCAAATTACAAGAGTTGCCCAAATAAATATATATCATATCAATGGGTTAACACTCCTAATCATTATCATTATCAATGGGTTAACACTCCAAATCATTAACATTAGCTATTATCAATGGGTTAACACTCATAATCATTATCAATGGTAAAACATTAACATTAGCTATCATCCATGGGTTAACACTCCCAATCATTATCGTTATACTATTATCTAATGGGTTAACACCCCTAATCATTATCATTAGCTATCCTCTTATCGTTTAACACTCCAAATTAACATTAGCTATCATACAATACAATACAATACAAATGAGCATTTATAAAGCGCCTTTTCATCAAGATCAAAGTGCGTGAGAAAAGCAAACCCAATGGAACAAAAGGATAATGAACAAACAAACATCATATAAAGTACAATATGATACAAGTTACACAACATTTGGATACAAATATGTTTTGACAGATTTCTTGAACATGTGTAAAGAGTCCTGATTTCTTATGAGAGCGGTTAACACTCAAAATCATTATCATTAGCTATTATCAATGGGTTAACACTCAAAATCATTATCATTAGCTATTATCAATGTGTTAACACTCATAATCATTATCTGAGGGGCTCCGATATTTTTTGGAAAGGGATGCCGCAAGTAAAATGAAAAACTGACCCATTTACAAATTTCGGGGGGGGGGGGGGGGGGATGAACTTGGACCCATACGTTTACCGGAGACCCATAATGTTCCTATATATTTGATAGATTTTGCTAAAATGTTTGTGAAAAACAGCAAAATTAAAAATTAAGGATTTTAGACCCATGCTTACATTTACCAGCGGTCATTCATTAACCACTAAGGGTGAAACTATGGGACACCATATTTGGCGGCACATCCCCAAAACCGGATATCCACTACAGTACCGCCCCCCCCCCCCCCCCCCACACCCAGTGGCGTAGCTACCGGGGAGGCAGGAGTGGTAAATGCCCCTCCCTGACAGAGAAAAACGCCTTTGCGCCCCCGCCCCATTCTCCGGATGTAGTGTGTATTGTAGTGACCATTTTCGATCGCGTTTTGTGTAAAACATGCCCTAACTCCTCCTCCTAAAACATGCTCTAACATGCTTTAAACATGCTCTAACATGCTCTAACATGCTCTAACCCCCCCCCCCCCCCCCCCCCCCCCCCCGCGAAAAATGGAAACCTTGCCACCTACCCCGCCCCATGAAAAATCCTTGCTACGCCATTGCCTCCACCCCGTGCACTGGTACAATCAATTAAGAATTGCTGTGCAATAAAACAACACAAATATAACGTAACCATGGGAACATAAGGACCGACGTCGAGACATAATTATATGTTGTATGTACAGTTGTACACATTGCCTTTAGGCCAAAAAAAAAAGAAGGTTTGTCTCAGATGACCCGCGCGCATTCCCGCATTTTCATTTTTTTTTCCATTTTTTTTTTCTCAATTTTTTTTCTTTTTTCAATTTTCTCAAAGAAATCTTGCAAAATCCAACTTTTTGACCAAACAAATGACGATCAGGTCTAAATTGAAAAAAAATAAAATAAATAAATCCGCAGACCGCATTAGATTTTCAGTCTCTCATGTCATCTGAGACAAACCTTCTTTTTTTTGGCCTTATAAGAATTATTTGTTTAAAATCGTTCCGTACGGTACCATGGGTACGGTCAATGAAGGGATGTCAGCATCGCAAATTTATAATTTACCTCGACCTTGCTTTAACGTGACTTTCATTTCTTTGCCCCGTCATTTTTACAGTATCTACTCAAAACGTAAACTTACCGAGAGAAGTAAAGAGCCAGTGGCGTAGCTCAGGGGGGGCGGGGGGGAAATGCCCCCCTGACGGAAAAATCCCATTTGTGCCCCCGCCCCCCACCCCTCTAAAAAAAATAAAAAAAGGAGGGGTAAAAAGTAAATAGGAAAAAAATGATAAAAGACTGTGATGGCGTGCGGAGGAACTGGTTATGTGTGGGTATATTCAGCCCCAAATTCTCAAATATAAGTCAAAATAGTACATGTATTACATGTACTGTGCAATTTTTTTTTTGACTGTGCGAAATTTTTTGACCTCGACCCCCCCCCCCCCCCCCCCCCCACTTCACTTACGTGAATTTCACGAGTTGGTGACTGAGAACAAATTTGGGGCAACCTTTTACGAACATTTCAGAAATCTTGCCCCCCCCCCTGAAAAAAATCCCAGCTACGCCACTGTAAAGAGCATACCGTCCCGGGGGGGTGGGGGGGGGGGGGGGGGGCAGTCAAACATAATGTTGTACACATGCGTGACCAAAAAACGCGTAAAAAGGGGTGTTTTTTTCAGTGTTGGACGCGTCACGCGCGTCACGCGTTAAGGGTATCAAAAACGCTGATTTTCCAAGAAAAAGGGTGGCTTAAAATCCCGTCTTAAAATACAGGTCGAACGTGTTTAGGGTAACTTATTTTGTTCCCCGTTAAAGGTAGATGACCCGATCACATTTTCGTAACACAGAATTATTTCAAACATACGGAGATTTTCATATCATATGAAAGCTCGTATTTTTTCTCATCATCATACTGAAATTTGACGGCCTAGATCGGTATAATTACGGAGAAATCGATGAAATAACGTCGAATTACCGCGAATGGTGGTATACCACCGATATAGTTTGTGTACAACTCAATGGGTACAGTTCACGGCATCTTGTGCGTCTAAAATAAGAACCATTAGAGCTATGCAACTCAAACTTTGGAACACGACTTTTTTAAGGATGACCTTTCATGTAGAATAGAAAACTTCAAGTTGAAAATCGGAATATGATCGGGTCATCTACCTTTAAATAGACAAAACTTGTTTAGGGATCATATTCTGGCAAGAACTTGTTTAGGGGTCAAAATTTGCAAGGAAAGCGCGCTAAAAACTTGTTTAGGGGGTAATTTTGCTTGCATGGTAAAACTTGTTTAGGGGTGTCTGGAAATTTTTTGGTCACGCATGTGTACACCATTATGTTTTGACTGGCCCCCCTGGGACCCAGTATTTATCTGTGGATCGTATGGTTGTTGTGCCCCACCAAAACCCTGTTGTACCCCTAGATCAAAGTTATTCCCTTGTTCCATTTGTTGACACACGGCTGAATGGAACACAGCAGCAAACATTAATGCAAAAGTTAAGGCCATGTTTGCTGCTTTTGATGACACTATTATTCCAAATAAGAAAAGTACAAATGGTTTTATAAATTATGGAAGATTTTCCACTTTTTTATTTCAACAATCACTGAATAATTCCTTGATGAGAATCCGCTGCAAGTTAGGTCTTGTAACAGGCCAGGCCTGGACGACTTTTAGTAAAGCCTTAAGGCCTATCTATCTCCAAGGCCAACCAATACGAAGAAAAATTATCTGGATTTTCCCTTCAAGAACCACAATCGGCAAAGTAGTTAAAAGTTTCAAGTTTTCACACAAAGTTGCGTTCGTTTCTCTCCTGCAATCCAGTAAAGTTGTGTTTAAAATCCCGGTAACAAATCAGAGTTCTTAAAAGTTGAAATCTGCAGCGTGTAATTCAATGAAAACCAAAGTTACTCTTGACTGGAAACCAATTGAGTTCCCTCTTTACACACTGAGTGTTGAATGACTTACCAGGGAAAGTTGTGTGGCTGCCTGACTGGATTAAGAAGCTGAAGATTTATGTGAAAGTTGGTGGCGCTATAACTTATATAGACCTGACCTGTCTATCGGACTGGTTCGAAGGCTAAGGTTCGAAGTAATGCTATCTTCAGTAGTTAACTTAGCTGTAAGGTGTTGGCTATGGGTTTTTTTTGTCGACACACATTTCATTTAAAACTATCGGTTTCGAGTTACACTAAACTGAAACCGTAACAAGGAGGAATTATCATTGAGCGAGTGAAATGGACAAAAATGGGTTCGGGAGATGGCACATGATGTGTGTATGTTACATTGTGTAACATGATGTTTTTATTTCGCAAAAATGTGCTTCCCCACTCCAAGAAAATAAAGGCAGTCTTCCCCCACAGTTTGCTCATTACATAAGCTCAACACGCATGGCACTGAACGTGACAATACACTAGCTTTTCGCACTATTTTCGTCCCTCCATATACGGGGGCTCCCTCTCCCTCCATCAAGTTTCACCAAACGGGGCTCCGAATGGTCCAAACGTGCCATTGGCCTTCTGGACCCCGAAATACCCTTTCCCTTACTGTTGATATACAAACACTTTATTTTACATCAATTGTTTTTACCTTATAAAAGTATTGTCAATTGTATTAGTAAACACACTAAGTTTGATTGGTGTTAGAAATTACATGAACATGCTCTTATGAATGCCTAACTTTGCACAAAAGTTATTTTACTGGTGTAAATATATAATGCCTAACTCTGCATCAAAGATTTCTTACGAGCCTTCCATTGGCATCAAATTATGTTGACTGCGTGGTATATTTCAACAACCTTTTCTTTGCATTTTAAAAATATTTTGACTGTTTTTACAAATACTTAGATTTAATACTAACGGGTTTCATTTTGGTGTTGATAAAATTCTTAACTTGTCTTAACTTAATTAGGCCTAACCATAGCTCCCATATCGCTATTCAATTATATAGCATTAATCCATGTTGTCTTCTTACTCAAAAATCCTCAGGGCTGTATTTCATAGGGCTGTATTCATGACTTGGATTAGTGCATCCATGCACGACAATTGAACCACAACGATGCAAGTCGCATTCCACATCATGAAAAGCCACAGATATTCCCGGCCAATTCAAAATAGAAATTATGTATGCAGCTTGGATTTTCTTCAGTGGCAATTCTGTAAAAGTGAACAAACTCCATTCTAGTAAAAAAAAGTTGAAAATGGATGCCCCCCCCCCCCGAGAACCAACATGCCACTTTGCACATGTTTAGAAAATAATATTTTACATATTGTATCAAGGTCACGTGTTGGTTCGAGGGAGGGGGGGGGGGGGGGGGGGGGGGGCGACGATTAATCATTGTCTTCTATAGAAATAGAAAAAATAAACGCGATATTATAATACTTTTAAAAGTACGGTATAGGGGAGGATGGGCATCTGGTCCGGTTAAGCATATTTCATGATATAAAAGATTAAAGCTCGTGTAAATATTTATAGAATTGCTATGAAAATATCACCCATGTAACTGTTCACATATAACATATAATCGATGTTGAAAATATCTAAAGAAGAGGCCAATTACCACTAACTGAAAACTTTACTTGGCACGGACCAGTTACCCCATCATTGGGGCAACTGGTCCTATATGTTCCAACGGTTAGAATACAGAGAAATCAGTGAATGACAACACGGAAACTAGGCAATATTTTCTTTACAAAACACATTTCCATATTATTTAACATGTAAAAAGGATACATGTCTCATGAAACCCATGTTTTATACAGTTTTCGTAGTTAACGTGTAAATAGCAGTATACTAATGGTGTTCAAAGCAAGCGAAATTTTCGACTGCACATTTATTAGATAATCGGTATGAACCTAGCTAAATGGTTACATGGTTGTGTTATTCAGATGCCCCATACATTTTTCTATATATACCCTTTTCTTTAATGATTTTATTTACTTCATATAATCATCATTTAGTACTTATAATAAACCAACTTGATATTTAGCCAGCTTTTCATGTTACAGGGGAAGTTAGTCAATATGACAATGATGACCCAACGGTTAATATACACAAAAAGCATGAGTAGATAAAATACATAAATCATGATATTTCGTCATAGTAAATACCTTTACAGACACCATTCAAAATATAATAAAAAATGTAATTCATAATAACGAGGTTTTAAACCATTCTAAAGCAATTTCATGTCATATTGTAATCCTTCAATAGCAGAAATAGTGGTATGCCTATTAAACCCGAAATGCCCCAAAATGTCTAAGAACTAGAAAGAATGTGAATTATTTCATATTCTATTCACATTTCGATACCGAGTCATGTTTTATTGACACTAACAACTAATTTTCAAAATGAATTTTACAATTTTGATTAAGTATTTGCAGACGGACCACTTGCCCCTTCGGACCACTTGCCCCAACAAATGACGTAGCACTTTGTCGAGATGAAACATTATTTAAACACGCCTGTGACGTAATAAATTTTACGCCAAAATGTTTTAAAACATACCACCATTTGTCATAATAAAAATTATTGTCAACATGTATTACTTTGTTGTTGTTGTTAATTTATGATTAATTTAAAATCATGTGTCATTTTTGGGAGCCCGTTTGGCTGATTCCCATTCAAATCCATAGAGGTCCTTTATGAACACACCGTGTCTCCACGACAAGCCACAGCGGGTCGAGGATGTTATACTTGATGATTTCATGAATCATAGCGCGTAAGTTTAAATTGTTTGAAGAAACGTGTTTGAGATTTACCAAGTGTGACTAACTCTGACAAATCCAAGCCAGCCCCTAAATCTGTGAAAAGTTGCCAGGGTAATTATTACGTAACACATTTTATTGATTTCATGAACATAGCGCGGAAGTTTAAGTTGGTTTTGAAGAACGTGTTTGAGATTTACCAAGTGTGACTAACTCTGACAAATCCAAGCCAGCCCTCAAATCAAATGTTGCCAGGGTAATTATTACGTAACGCATTTGATTGATCATGAATCATAGTCATGGAGGAATATCTATATCTCGATTATAGTGAATACTATCATAGCGCGGAAGTTTAAATTGTTTGAAGAAACGTGTTTGAGATTTACCATGTATGACTAGGCCTATAGTTAAACTCTGAAAACCAGCCCCTAAATTTGTGAAGTGTTACAAAACTAGGGTCTTTATTATTACTAGCGGCACGCCCGTCCTGCGGACGGGCTCTCCCGCTAGGGAGTAGGGCCTACCAGATAGACACCTACAAAAATAAAGTGTTGAAAATTTATAACGAAACACATAGGAATAGAACAATATTTAAAACATTTTTGTTTTAAATCAAAAGGCTTTGTAGCCTAATTCAAAAGTTTTTAAATTTCAATTTAAAAAAAAATTGAAAATTACCCCCCCCCCCCCCCCCCCCCGCCCGCACACGCCCCGTGGCATATTTCAACACCAAGGCCTAAACCTTAACCATCTCCCGTACCCCACCCATCCCTCCCCCTCCCTGTCCCCTCCCGGCCCGCCCCCGTCCAGTGGCATATCCGTTACGCAATTAAGCATCACATTTTTTCATTAACCCCCTGTCTCCCAAACCACATTACATCATTACACACAACCCCCATTCGTCACCGACGCCCCCCCCCCCCCACCCCGCCCCTCCCCGTGGCATACCTCAAGCCCAAAGCCCAAAGTTCCCCGCCCGCAATTTATCTCAACGCCAAGGCCTAACCTTAACTATCTCCCGTAGCGCGGCGTACTTCTCCAATATTTGTCCGCCCGCGTGTCACATACAGTATCAAATCCCACATCTGACACCATCGTTACGCAATTTAATAATACATTTTTTTATTAACCCCATCCCAAACTGCATAACCATAGCATAACCTAGGCCCTAAAGGGATCATTACACACAACCCCTAACCGCCCCGCCCCCGCCCGTGGCTTATGCAACCCCAAGGCCTAAACCGAAACCAACTCCCGTGGCGCAGCGTATTTCTCCAATATTTGCCCGCCCGCGTGTGTAGGGGTGCGTGGGTGTAGTGCGTGTGCGCGTTTATTTTGCATGGCGCACTGCTGCGCGCTATGTGTAACGCGCGCCGACTGCATGGTTACAGTGTACGCAGAGAAAAACAAACATGGCCCGTAGAAATTAATCTCAAAAGCCGGGCTGAAAAGGCCTAAATTGGACATCATTTTGCTCATATCTCGGTCAATTCTGTACGGTTTTCGGCCATTTATAGCTTATAACACTCACATTATAATCATCTTTTATCAGTGCAAAGTTCACGGCGTTTAGTTACAAACTGAGAGAGCCTTTTATGGATACACACATACAAACATACAAACATACAACATACGGTGAATTATAGTAAGACTAGCGGGACGCCCGTTCTTCGAACGGGCTCCCGCTAGTATGTAGCGCCTACCAGAAAGAACACCTACAAAATGAAATAACACATAAGTAGCTGTACGAACATTTATCGCGAAATTGGTAAGAATACATTTATGAGTTAAAATATAATGTATAGGCCTATTTCCTTATACCTGAAATTGAATGCTTCCCGTCATTACCCCCAGCTATATCCTATGGTTTATACTTTTAAGGAGCCATACCGTATTTCATTCCACCTCATGACCCTCCCTGTTACGCAATTTAGTATCAAATTTCTTCATTAACCCCCTGCCACCCAAACCACATTACTTCATTAAACCCCCTCGCCCGGCCCGCCCCCAACCCGCCCCGTGCTTATCTCAACCCTTAAACCTTAACCATCTCCCCAAGCTATCGGCCCATATGGCTTATACCGTAAGGAACCACAGTATTTCTTTCCACCTCGTGATCCTCCCTGTTAGTGTTACGTAATTTAGTATCGCATTTCTTCATTTACCCCCTGCCTCCCAAACCACATTTCTTCATTAGACCCCCTCGCCCCGGAGCCCGCTTTCCCCAGCCGTCCCCCGCCCCCGACCCGCTGCCGTCCCCGTCTCCGCCCCCGCCCGGGCCCTAGACTTTATCCTCCAGTCGTACAATACGCTCCACTGCGTTTGCTGTTGTGACGACTGGAAATGTTCCAGCCCAAATGACGGAGCACTTTTTGACAGCAATTTGCTTACCGCGCGAGCTGCGCCTTGCACAAACACGCGTATTGGTAGGGCACTTACGCACACGCGGGCGCGCACATTCATGACATCCATTTAAAACACGGCTGAATCATGATCAAGTTGATTGATCATGCATTTAAATTCATTTTTCTTTACTAGCAAAACCGTCGTTTTCTTTCGACAGCAAGTCTGCACTTTGCAGCTGTTTACATACCGGGTTGGTTGTTGGTCAATATTTTACGATGTACATATTTTCACATACCTAAAATAGATGGAAGAAACTCCCAAACCTAAGTTTTAAAAGGCCTGCTGCTGCGCTGTCCCATGTTTTTCATTCTTTTTTCGTAGAGAATTAAATCAATGAAGTGTTATAAATGATTTCCAATATCGGCCGGTAAAAAGATATAATTCGTACCGATGTGGCAGTTATGTGGCAGTAGGCCGTGTGCAGCTGCAGTGGGCATGCAAAAGTCTGATAAGTGATAAGCTTAATAAAAGTTTTAAATACCAGCTGGATGCATGGGCTGCTGCTGTACTGTTGGATCATCAAGCGCTGACTTTTGGTCACGATTGGCTCTGTCATTACAACATGATCATAGTATAACTATAAGTATCTGTACCAGACCACCCCTCCAATACTACTCACATACATTAATAACGAAATATCGGAAATATTTAAAAAAAATAGGTCTAAATCAATAAATGTCCTAAAAAAAATGATAATAAAAAATTAAAAAATGTCCCATTTTTTTTTTATCAACACACTAATTTCAACAACAACAACAACAACAACAACAACAACAACAAATAAATTAAATTGTTAATTTATGGAATGTATGTTTTGCATAAAAGATAGGCCTAAATATGAATTTCAATTTTTAAACAAAATTAATTTGTTTTATTTTGAGTTTGAGTGCGTACCTTCATCATAGGCTGAGCAGGATAGTGTTTGATGGTGCAAGAAAAGGCAGGATATAGGACTAAGACCAAGACTTAAATAATAGGAGGGTACGAAGCCAGCATAGGAAGGTGTAGGAGGCTGGCGCAGGCAGGATGTATGAAGGCCTACACGGGGGCCTACAGTACCGATCTAGCGTAGAGCGGCGTACAGGTGCAGTAAAGATGTATGGACTTGTGGCGCAGGAATGTGTACAAAGATAGCGCAGGAACAGGAAGGCGTTTAGCGCAGGAAAGCGTAAGTGCATGAAGGTGTACGAAACTGGCACAGGAAGGCGTACTAAGCTGGTGCAGCAGGAGGCTTCGTACAGAGCTGATGCACTTACTAGGCCTACAAAGCTGGCGCAGGAGGCCTGTACAGAGCTGGCGCAGGAAAGCGTGCATACGAAGGTAGCTCAGGAAAGCGTAAAAGTATCGCAGGAAAGCGTAAAAGTATCGCAGGAAAGCGTAAAAGTATCGCAGGAAAGCGTAAACGTATCGCAGGAAAGCGCAAAGGTATCGCAGGAAAGCGCAAAGGTATCGCAGGAAAGCGTACAAAGGTATCGCAGGAAAGCGCAAAAGTATCACAGGAAAGCGTACAAAGGTAGCGCTGGAAGGCGTTCGAAGGTAGCGCCAAAGGCGTACAAAGGACTGCAGGAAGGCGTACGAAGGAGTGCAAGAAAGGTATCGCAGGAAAGCGTACAACGGTAGCGCTGGAAGGCGTTCGAAGGTAGCGCCGAAGGCGTACGAAGGAATGCAGGAAGGCGTACGAAGGAGTGCAAGAAAGCGTACAAATGGCACAGGAGGAAGCCTGCATGAAGAGCATGAAGCCGCTACAAAAATCTATGGGGGTTATGAATGGCATAACTTGACTTACATTTGGGTATATTTTAATAACTAACTATGGTAATACTATCATGGTATCTGTGGAAAAGTAGGCCTAAAATAAAAAGTGCCTCCCTCTCTAGCTCTAGGCTTAAAAAAACCCCTACCCTAACCCTAGGCTAGGCCTTTTAAGGCCAGCCTAATTTAGCCTAAGCTATACATCATGTAAATGTATGAACTGTTACTAGGCCTAGTAAAATTACACAAAAGTACTGACCTCGTAAGAAGTAGTCGTAAAGCCTAGTTAGGCACAACAACACTCAGTCATGTATGTAGTCACTTGTCAAAGTAGGAGAATCATCTGGCCGGCCGGTACAACAATCGATTAAAAATTATTAAACAGCTTTAAAAAACAGCTACCGCTTGTTTCATCACTGAACGAGAGCAGTGGTCGCTCAACTCACAGCACAGAACAGTCGAACTAGGCTATGTATGCCTAGAATTTGTAGTTTAATTATCGAGGAACAACATACACCTCCATGAACATATTATCCGGCAGAATTCTGTTGATTTTAACGCTGATCGTAAATAAAATCTGCTGTAAAATGTAAACAAACAGGGTGACGTAAAATCTGGCCATCTCCATCTGGGATCTGCTGACTACTTCGCGAAGAGTGTGTGGCCGTGGTTGAGGAGGCACGGGACTGGTTAGAGTTTGTGTTTTATTGTACTCTTTCTTTACAAAAGAGGCTTCTTTAGGTGAATTACTTCCCCAAAATCAATAGTTTTACTCTTTACTAATCGCAATCATCAACCTCTGCTGAACCATCACCCCGCCGGCGCAGCGAGCCGCGCCGCGTCGTGCCGGCAGATCTGCGTGGCAAGTGACATGCATATTCATGTATGTAAATAAAATCACAATTCCGATTTTATTTTGCTCCTTCTATTTTCACGCTTTGTGACCAGTCCCCAAGTGGAGGACCGCGCTATGCATTCTGGGTATATTAGTTCAGCGGGTGCGGGACGACACTTCGGGGACTGGTGGAACTTGTCTACCCGGGCCCCGTGGCTTATCTCAACCCCAAAATCAAAACCACAACTCCCGTGACGCAGCGTATTTCTCCAATATTTGCCCGCCCGCCTTGTAGGGGTGCGTGGGTGTAGTGCGTGCGCGTTTATTTTGCATGGCGCACTGCGACGCGTTTTGTGTTACGCGAGCCGACTGCATGGTTACAGCGTACGCAGTGAAAAACAAACACGGCCCGTATCCATGGATTTTCATGGTTTTTTACTCATACCTCGGTCAATTCTGTACGGTTTTCAGCCATTTATAGCTTATAACACTCACATTACAATCATCTTTTATCAGTGCAAAGTTCACGGTGTTTAGTTGCAAACTGAGAGAGCCTTTTATGGATACATACATACATACTCACACCATAAGACAAATTATAGTAAGACTAGCGGCACGCCCGTCCTTCGGACGGGCTTTCCCGCTAGGGAGTAGGGCCTACCAGATAGAACACCTACAAAATAAAACAACTTAAAGTGTTGGAAAATTTATAACGAAACTCATAGGAATAGAACAATATTTAAAACATTTTTGTTTTAAATTAAAAGGTTTTGTAGTAGGCCTAATTTAAAAGTTTTCAAATTTCAATTAAAAAAAACTTGAAAAAGCACCTCCCCCACCCCCATCCCCCCCCCCGCCCGCCCACCTCCCGTGGCATATTTCAACTCCAAGGCTTAAACCTTAACCATCTCCCGTAACCCATCCGTCCCTCCCCGCCCTGTCCCCGCCCCGCCCGCTCCCGCCCCGTGGCATATCCGTTACGCAATTTACAATTTAGCACAGTATCAAATCCCACATCTGACACCATCGATGTGCAATTTAATAATACATTTCTTTATTAACCCCATCCCAAACCACATAACCCTAACATAGGCCATAAGAGGATCATTACACACAACCCCTAACCCGTCACCCGCTCCCGCCCCCGCCACGTGGCTTATGCAACCCCAAGGCCTAAACCGTAACCAACTCCCGTGGCGCAGCGTATTTCTCCAATATTTGCCCGCCCGCCTTTGTAGGCGTGCGTGGGTGTAGTGCGTGCGCGTTTATTTTGCATGGCGCACTGCGACGCGTTTTGTGTTACTCGCGCCGACTGCATGGTTACAGTGTACGCAGAGAAAAACAAACATGGCCCGTAAAAAATAGTCTCAAAAGCCGGGCTGAAAAGGCCCTAAATTGCCATAATTTTGCTCATATCTCGGTCAATTCTGTACGGTTTTCGGCCATTTATAGCTTATAACACTCACATTATAATCATCTTTTATTCAGTGCAATGTTCACGGCGTTTAGTTGCAAAATGAGAGAGCCTTTTATGGATACATACATACATACATACATACATACACCATACGGCAAATTATAGTAAGACTAGCGGGACGCCCGTCCTACGGACGGGCTCTCCCGCTAGGGAGTAGGGCCTACCAGATAGAACATCTACATGCTACAAATGAAACAACACAAAATGTTGGAAAATCTATAACGAAACACATAGGAATAGAACAATATTTAAAATATTTTTGTTTTAATTCAAAGACCCCCGCCCGCCCACGCCCCGTGGCATATTTTAACTCCAAGGCCTAAACCTTAACCATCTCCCGTACCCCAACCGTCACCATCCCGCCCCCAAACGCCCCGCACGCCCCCGCCCCGTGGCATATCCGTTACGCAATTTAGCATCACATTTCTTCATTAACCCCCTGCCTCCCAAACCACATTACATCATTACACACAACCACCATTCGTCACCGCCCCCGCCCGCCCCATGGCATATCTCAACCCCAAAGGCCTAAAGTTCCCCGCCCCGTGGCTTATCTCAACGCCAAGGCCTCACTTTAACCATCTCCCGTAGCGCGGCGTATTTCTCCAATATTTGTCCACCCGCGTGTCACATACAGTATCAAATCCCACATCTGACACCATGTTATGTAATTTAGATTCACCATATCATGTTTTGTTTTACCAGAAACCACATTATTTCGTTACCTTATGACCCGCTGCCGCCCGCCGTCCCCGCCCGCCCGCCCGCCCAGCTGTCCCCGCCCGCCCGCTCCCGTCTCCGCCCCCGCCCCGTGGCGTATCTCAACCCCAAGGCCTAAACCATAACCAACCCCGTGTGACGCAGCGTATTTCTCCAAGTGCCCGCCCGCGTGTGTAGGGGCGCGTGCGTGTGCGCGTTTATTTTGCATGGCGCACTGCGACGCGTTATGTGCTCCGCGCGCCGACTGCATGGTTACAGTGTACGCAGAGAAAAACAAACATGGCCCGTAAAAAATAGGCTCAAAAGCCGGGCTGAAAAGGCCCTAAATTGCCATAATTTTGCTCATATCTCGGTCAATTCTGTACGGTTTTCGGCCATTTATAGCTTATAACACTCACATTATAATCATCTTTTATCAGTGCAATGTTCACGGCGTTTAGTTGCAAACTGAAAGAGCCTTATATGGATACATACATACATACATACATAGTCACAACATACGGTGAATTATAGTAAGACTAGCGGCACGCCCGTCCTTCGGACGGGCTTTCCCGCTAGGGAGTAGGCCTACCAGATAGAACACCTACAAAATAAAACAACTTAAAGTGTTGGAAAATTTATAACGAAACTCATAGGAATAGAACAATATTTAAAACATTTTTGTTTTAAATCAAAAGGTTTTGTAGTAGGCCTAATTTAAAAGTTTTCAAATTTCAATTAAAAAAACTTGAAAAAGCACCTCCCCCACCCCATCCCCCCCCCCCCCCCCCGCCCGCCCACCTCCCGTGGCATATTTCAACTCCAAGGCTTAAACTTTAACCATCTCCCGTAACCCATCCGTCCCTCCCCGCCCTGTCCCCGCCCCGCCCGCTCCCGCCCCGTGGCATATCCGTTACGCAATTTACAATTTAGCACAGTATCAAATCCCACATCTGACACCATCGATGTGCAATTTAATAATACATTTCTTTATTAACCCCATCCCAAACCACATAACCCTAACATAGGCCATAAGAGGATCATTACACACAACCCCTAACCCGTCACCCGCTCCCGCCCCCGCCACGTGGCTTATGCAACCCCAAGGCCTAAACCGTAACCAACTCCCGTGGCGCAGCGTATTTCTCCAATATTTGCCCGCCCGCCTTTGTAGGCGTGCGTGGGTGTAGTGCGTGCGCGTTTATTTTGCATGGCGCACTGCGACGCGTTTTGTGTTACGCGCGCCGACTGCATGGTTACAGTGTACGCAGAGAAAAACAAACATGGCCCGTAAAAAATAGTCTCAAAAGCCGGGCTGAAAAGGCCCTAAATTGCCATAATTTTGCTCATATCTCGGTCAATTCTGTACGGGTTTCGGCCATTTATAGCTTATAACACTCACATTATAATCATCTTTTATTCAGTGCAATGTTCACGGCGTTTAGTTGCAAACTGAGAGAGCCTTTTATGGATACATACATACATACATACATACATACATACACACATACACCATACGGCGAATTATAGTAAGATTATTATTATTTATTTATTTATTTATTTATTTATTTATTTATTTTTATTGGGGGGGGGGGGGTGCAAAAAGTCATTTCTTCCTCAGGAGCATGGTCCTAAGGTTCAAGATTTCCTCAATCAAACCGTAACAATGGTAACATAAAATAGCTTATGCAGCTCTTCAAAAGTAAGAATGTTAACATAATATTAATATGTTTTGTCACAATTACAACGAAATGATCAGATTACCTCCCTGGGTTCAGTACATCATTGGAAACGGTATGCGTTGTTGTTGGATTTTATCAACAGCTTGTGAATCTCTATAAGATTTCACACTGTGAGACGTAACAAAGTGCCAGCTTTTCCCACCAAAATGGCTGTATAAGGCTTTTCTCAGCACATTATCACAATGGTGGATTTCAGGTCCATTCCACGCCACAAAAACGGCTTCATTGACACTCTCAGGGACAATTTTCTCTCTGGTCTGTTGTGGTGTTCTAATTTGCTACCCATTGATTCAACTACTGATTCAACTGCTTCCCTTGATAGAAGCACTTAGAACACAGTGGAGGAAATCTGGAATGAGATCATACAAGACTTGATCTTTGCAGAAGTTACCAATAACTTGCTTGTCCGATAACTTTGATTTACTACCACACTTGATCATTGAGTGAAGTCTGTTGCTCGTCTTCATCAGCCAACAACCTCTTTTCAAGGTTGGACACCAGAGTTTCTAGAAAATCTTGGAGATCTCTCTTTGAATTGAGCAAACCAGGCAGGGCATTCTCGCTATTAAATCGAGCATTTGTTGTCGCATATCTCACTTTGGGCTGCGGATGTATAGGAGTGCCTGGAAGGAATTAATTTTTGACTAACAGTGGCCACATATTGTTCAAAAAAAGGCCACTTATCATGTGGTGGTGCATCTTCTTCTGTGAGGCTGTTCTTCATACCAATAAGCCATTTAGTGGTTTTTTTTGACCGCATCCCCCTTCTCCCACATGAAGGTATTGATCTTCTGTAAAATCTGTGAAAGCTTCCCAAGTTCATCATATGTCAGCTATTCCAGCTAAGTCTGCCATTGTTTTCAATGACAGAATACTGTTGAGCAAGGCCTGTGCCGTTGCCGCATCGTATTTGTTTTTGTTTTTGTTTACAGCACGCTTTTCTAGTGACATGACAATTGGCTTCAGGTCCAACACAAATGCTTTAAATACTCTTGAAGTATAGGTTGCAAAACGTGTTATGCTAAAAGTGTCAAGTTTGTAGAACTTCTCACCAGGGCATTGCTCCATTGCTTCAAGGACTCTTTCAAACTTCTTACCAAATCTGATGTCAGAAAGCACATCTGATATTAGTTTGATTGACTTGTTAACAAAGTCATGGTAGTACTGTGTCTTGTCACTACTCTTCCGCCCAGCATCTCGGGAGTCTTTCTCTGCCAGTTGCATGCGATGAGCATAATCATGCGTGAAGTGGGCTTTGTGTAGGTTGAGTGAATCAGTGAGATAATCGTGAACACTGTTGTGAAAATACGCTCCATAAAATCCTCCTGCAACTAGCTGCTCTGATAACTTTTCCTTGTCAAGGAATTCCTCTACCACCTTTCGTAATGATTTTGCTGTTTCTTCTCCTGAGTGTTCTTTGACAATATCATTTGAAAGGTACAACGATTGAATAAGTTTCTCAGCATCAGGAAAGACAGTGACTAATCCTGTCATTTGCCCAGTACGTTTTTTCATTGTAGCCTTGTCTGCCAAAATTCCACATGGTGGTGGTTTGAAAGGGTTTCTTTAAATGTGACTATCAATTTGGCCTTCCTTCCCTTTTCATCCTTTTAGCAAAAATATGATATCCTCAAATCTGAGATGTTGGTGTCAGCTGCTGTCCTTATATAGTCATCTCCATTCATGTTACTGCTTATTCCTCTTGATGTTGATGATTCCATTTCCTCAAACTATACTACTTTCGAACTTGTTTGGTGCTTATGGTTTTTCTTTATATCTCATTGATCCAATATTTCCTCAAGGTTTTCTAGGTCGTTCTCAACAGTTCTTCCTTCAATTTTTAGTGCTGCATTGATAAATTGAATTTCCTATGCTTCGGAACCCTCGTTGTATAATTTTCCTCAGATTCACCTTCACGACTCGACTCGTCTTCTTTTCACTGTTTTTCATTGACTGCCTGCCCTGATGATATTGTAAATGTTCCTCGAAGGGCTTGAGATTACCTGTATGATACTTCCATCCACATGGGATGGGTCAGTTTGTGGCTTCACTGCCTCACTTCAAATTGAATCTAGCTTTGCCCTGCCCTATTCGTCATCTTGTCCTCTCTTTTCTATTTCCCTTCTTTTCCCTTTTTCCTCTTTCTCTTCTTTTCCCCTCTTCTTTTTTCTTTTTTGCTTTTCCCTCTTTTTCCTCCTTTTTTGTTTGTTTTTGACAATGGCATGATTTCCTCAATTTTAGCTGTTATTTCCTGGGACCGGTGCTCCCCGCTCCCGCACTATTTGCATAAAAAAATTCGCACGGTCACAAAATTTCGCACAGTCACAAAAAGCACAACAGTCAAATTTTCTTTCTTTCTTTCCCTTCCTTCTTTTCTTTCTTTCCCTTCCTTCTTTTCTTTTTTTCCCCTTTTTTCTCCTTTTCCTTTTTCTTTTTCCTCCCTTTTCCTTTCTCTCTCTCTTTTCTTTCCCTTTCCCCCTTCTTTTCCTCTTTCCCTTCCCCTATTTTTCCTGGTGGGTAGGTTTGAATTTCCCGCTGAGCACCTTCAGGGGGGGGGGGGGGGGCACTGTGCCCCCCCCCCCCTGCCCCCATGCCCCCCGGCTGTTACGTCACTGGCAGCGATGGAAATACCAACATAACTTTCCACCCGGGGTTGACTAGGAACTACACACTTTGTGGACTTAGAATATTTCAAACCATAAACGGTTACCGTCTATGTTCTAACCCAACTTTTACAAAAATAAATAAATCAGTTGAATCGAATCATGCCCATGGACCTCTTCATTGTAAAGCATGTAAGTCAACCATAGACTAGCGAGAGTTGAACTGCCCAAGACATGATTTTAATCGCTCTTATTACGGAATAAAGCTATAGGGTTGATAAATTATGATTTAGTACTGTATATACAACAGCTGTGACATAGGCCTACATGATGATTGTCAACCCCGGTGGAAAGTCATGTGGGTATTTCCACTACTGCACATGTATACATGACCCAGCCTAATACTTTATCATGATGGAGTGTAGGATTCACTTATTTCAGTGTTCAGCCCCACTTGAACTTGAAAATACATTTGTGTAGAGAAGTGTAACACCAATGTGCTAAATTGAATTATCACTACTTCGAGGTCAGAAATCATCCCAATTGTCAATATAACAGACAATATAACACTTCAAAATATCATTATGATCCATGCGAGTTACATCACTTTCAAAAATCCCGCGCCGTTTTTTTTGCAAAAAATAAGTTGAATGGGCTGTGCAATTATGCCGGATGCATAATTTATCGTTCCTTTCTGTAAAGCGATCGATGAATACGTGCAAGACCTCTAAGCTAATGTAGTGTCACTTATTGTTTGAGTCAATTGATGTCGTAATCTGTTCTATTATATCATATGAAAAGAAATTAAAGTATGAAGTGTGTTACACCTGTAAAAGGTTGACTCATAATAGAATATAATACGTGTTAATGATTGAATGGAGATAAGAAAGACCCCCTCTATGAACTGAAGTCATAGCGGGCGGCATTAAAAAAATAAAAATGTGTTTAAATGATTGAATGGAGATAAGAAAGAACTGAAATCCTTAGCGGGCGCCATTTACAAAAATTGAGTGGAAGACTTTGAGTGGAGAAACACCGATGAATGCATATACCCACAATTTGAAGACTATAAATACCGTGATGTCAGGTAACTTTGGTAAGATAAACCGGATCTGCCCTCTACTAGAAGGGCGGTATCCGGAGGCTGGTTTAGGGTTCCAGTAATAATTCGTCCCCTGTATAAAACAAATCAATAAAATAACACCCTTTATTTTTTTCTCTTGCAACTTTCGTGAGTTTACCGAAATCTATTAAAGATTATTCGTGACCAGCAACGTCTGGTTCTTTTGATCCTTTAAATAGCGTCTCCTAGCGATAGAAAGTATATAGGGTCAAGGCCCTGTCTTGTTGTTTCATTTTCCCTGTAAATGGTTTTATGAACTGTTCTATTTAGTCTGTTTTTTCCACTTGATTATTACGAGTTCTGACATTAGAAATTAAATTTCTCACCACCGAGTTAATTGCAAGTTATTTTCCTTGCCATTTCTAACTTTTCATGTTTGAAAATGGCGGCAAATCAGGCAACAAATGGGAATAAAACAGATAAGGGAAGACATCAAAACTCGACCGCCCATTGACCGCCGGTTACGGTCGGTTCCGCCCGGTTCTTTCAGGTCAAATGTTTTACTGGTATATGAATATTCACGCATGCAACACTGAACAACTGCCGTTGACTTAATGCTGTAACCGGACCAATTTACACTATCAATCTGTTACTTTGCGGTCAAATATAGCTCTCTCTATAATCGTTCTATAAAAAAAACATTCATAGACTTTCGGTATTGATTTAAAAAAAAGAAATTGAGCTATAAACAGATTGAACAAGCCAACCCCAGCGAAAATCAATAGCTGTATTGTACTGGTTGACAACTGTGACGAGGCACTATCAACCGGTCGTGTTCACCAGAGTGTAACTATTTGACCTCATTACGTGTGTATATTATAACAGACGACACGTTTTGTGAGAACCGGGCGGAACCGGCCGTAACCGGCGGTCAACGGGCGGTCGAGTTTTGACGTGATCCCTAAGTAAGTCTCAACGATAATAAAATTTAAAATTAAACTTGAATTGAATCAATCAAAAAGGAAGCGTGGTCATATGGACTTGATAAAACTTGCTCCAATGAAAGCTAAACAACAACTTCTTCCGATGAAAGTTAAACACAAGACGTTCAAACGTCCGAACGTTCCATTGAATACTAGCTCTACATCTACATCTACGTTGATACTCGGCAAAAAGTCCAATTCCTGGATATACCGCAGGTGAAAAAACTTGTGTATGTGAAGCTGGTGGTTATCTGTGCGAAATATAAACAGGTGCGAGTAAAACCATCAGCCGGAGCTAGTTGGCGAATATGTGAGCCAAAGACGTTCGAAGATGAAGTGATCATATGATGACGTCCGCAGGCAGAGCATTCCATAGCCGAATAGCTGTTGGCATGAAGGAGTATTTATAGATTTCTTTGGTGGAGTATGTGGTGAGAGGTTGGAACTTTGCAGGATAATAGTAGGTATAGCACCCAAAAAATTCAAATGCACTGAAAGTGTACACAATTGAATTAGTCTCATGTTGTAGATAATTGCAAAAGTAGAAATTTGGTGAAAAAATCATGCAAAAATGTTGTACGGTTCTCAAGATGTTGTCCATTGATTATTGGAAAATATGACTGGAAATCTGCCAAAAAGTGCCATTTATGGTCAAAACTGACATTTTAGCAAGTTTACACCCTTCTAATTATAAAACTATGTACATACAGTAGCTACAAAACACAGATGCAAGATACTGGCCATAGGTTTATCAAGTTCTATTAAAATCAGACATGATATTTATTTCATTTGTACAGCAGACTCCAGAATATGCCATTTTATTCAAAATTCATAATCGCAACTCTGAAAATCGTCAACAAATGACTAAGTTCAGCTAATTATGCGTAACGTGAATATCTGAAGTTCTACAAGCAGTAGAGAGATGAGCTTTGGTATACGGTTTACCTGTGACAAGAAGTATATTAAAATGTTAAATTTAGTTAATTATCTCATTAAATATGCAAATGAGCTCATTATGTATTCAAATTTTGCATATATGCAGATTATGCCAGTTTGAATCGCATTTTGTTTACATAAGTTTATTCCTGAACATATTCTCTAGCCATTTCCAGTATGTTGCTATGATCAGTGCAATTGCTGTGGAGAGGTCTGCAGTAAAGCTACCATAACAAGCTTATTCTGTGTTTTGTGGTCTTTTTCTGGTGTGATGCATTCAATGGATATACAAACTAAGCATATCAGCCAAAAGTAGAGAGTTTTTAATAGCATCTGGTACCTTCTACCTTTCAAATTGGGCCTTCAAATTTTCAAATCGGGCCTTCAAATTTTCAAATCGGGCAATTATATCAAAATTTAGAGCAAATTCCCAAATATTATGTAACTAGCCACAACTCAGCCGAATAACATTCGATTGATATGTATGACGCAGGGTCATGTACAGAGAGGTCATAGCTACCATATATTGCAAGCTAAGTGCCAAATAAGGAGTGCATCATAACAGAATGGTCAATTATTGGTATGGGTGTTTTTCAATGCTGAGCTGCATTGATTAGTGTGGGCTGTCAATGGGACCCAAGTGTGTGACTTTCAGGCAAGGCATAAAAAGTACTTGCAAATATTTAAAATAAAAACACTTCCATGTGTAGAATAATCACCAAACTTCAGATTCAGATGAAGAAGAGATCAATCTAATTAATGGTGAAGCGTGTATATTTATAAATTATTAAGTTTTTTCAAACCAGTCCATTAAGTTTTGCCTGAAAACAAGTAAATTCACCTGAGTGTGCACACACTCTGTGTGGCAGACCCTAGTGTAGTGAATGTGCTATTACCATGATTACCTAATAATAGCTTCTGAGACTGAATTCGTTCATGGAGTCAGGTAGTCATCTTTGTTAATTGCAATGAGTCCATGTGAAATTTTGAAGAGCATGATTATTAATGCTGCATGCTGCTTCCCTTCTGAATTGAAGCGTGGGCCGCTGGAGCTTCTGTTCTGGAGCATTGCTGTTACACTTTCAGTTTGTTGATAAGTGTTTTTCACGAATCTGGCGGCTCGCCTCTGTATGGCTTCAATCTGGTTGATTGTAGGCTGATGGTGTGGGTTCCAAACACCCGTCCAAACAGAGGAGCAATATTCCAGATGGGGAAGGACAAGGTAAATGTAACTGTAAGCCTGCTCTTTCAGTCGAGGGTGACAATGTCTCAGCTCTGTGTTAGTGTTTACAGTCATCAAAAACTTACTATACAGGTAATAAATGTACTTTTAACTCTAAAAATATAAATCCTACCTAGAAATATTAAATCATAAAGTTGTTGAGAAATTTATCTTCTTTAATATGAGATATTGCACGCTAGGATGGGTTGAATATTTAAGAAGCGACAATCCAAAATGTAAGGTAAAGTCACAATTTCAAATTCACATTTTACATTTCAACACGGGGGAGAGAATGACAGGTAGCGTGTGTGTGGCGTATTGATCCATCGGTACAATGCGGCCGACTGTCCAACCTGCGCATGCATCCCCCAATTGTACTACCGGTAATCGATAAGGTACCCGTAGATTGGTCCGCGTGTAGAAAATAAAAATGTGAAAATGAAAATCGGACTTCTCCTTACATTTTTGAGTGCCACTTCCTCAATAATCATCCGATTCTAACGTGCAATATTTTATTTTAGAGAGGACAAATTTTTCAACAACTTTATAATTAAATATTTTTAGGTAGGATATATATTTTAAGAGTTAGAAGCCCATTTATTACCTGTATAGTTACATTTTTTTGATGACTGTATTATGCCTTCTGGTAGTAGTATAAGTGCACAAAATACTGTTCTACTAGCAAAAATGTCAATTTCTAGTGAAATTAAATGTTTTTGGTTCTTTGAAATGTTCAAATCAGTTCAGAAGACTCCATTTGAACACCAAACTCAGCTCGCGTACGGCACTTCATTCATCCTCCGGTCACTTTATATACTCCATCACTTCACTCATTCACCACCCGCAAAAATTGGCACCGCCACACATACCCGTCCAAAAAGGTTGAGGGCCATCCCAAGCAATTGGGAAATAATGGTTTTCCTCAGAGCCTGTTGCTTTTTAAGAGCTTGTAATTAACCAGGTGTAAAAAGCAACACCGTAAAACCAGAAATGTTTGCGAGTTTAAAATTTCATGCAAAACTGGCCTAATTCACAGCACAAAATTTCGCGAATGTAAACTTTGGGAGTTACATTGTGTAACTTTGCAATGCACTGCTACGCGGTAGATTGGAAATATTTGTAGCAGGAAACTTTCGCGAGTAAGTGCTGAGACTAGTACTAGTCTCAGAGTAAGTGCTCCTCACGAAATTAGCAACATTTAAATGCACACGAACATTTCTGGTTTTACATTACTTGGTTCATGATTTCCATCAACATTTATCAGGCATGAGTACAATATTTCTTTTGAATATCAAATTTTTATTCCAATGAAATGAAATGAAACAATTTTTGCTATAAAACAGTGAATTTATTAATGTATTCCTGTCATTGGTTTTGCTTGAAGTAAATAATAGGATAACGAATTTGTAGTAACCTGCTATCAATTGTTATAGGGTGCCGTGCACAGGCTCTGTACCCTGGTGAGCCTGAAGTTTTTTTTTGTTTTTGTTTTTGTTTTTGTTTTTTGTTTTGTTTTGTTTTTTTGTTTTTTTTTCATTCATTTTATTTTTCATTCATCTATATTCTATACATGGTTATATAACATAATAACAATATATCAAACATACTGGTATCAATAAGTTACAAATACGAAAAACATGACTCTACCAGCGAACAGCATGTACCAACAATTACCATTTGCGTGAAGATAGATGGCTAATGATCATCTATGGCACATGACCTTCGCAGTTGAGTTGACAAACAAATCAATATATAATATGGGCTGTCATGGACATGTGTTTTACAAGAAGAATATCAACACCTACTATTTACTCTGTGTTAATGTAGGCTTTTGTTAATCTTATGCCACATATTTTCACTGTGTCTCAAGATACTAATTCTCCATTTTAATTCATATAGAAACCATTTAAATACATCAACGTTTTTATTATCAGTGATCTTCATATGTCTGGATCTATACAGAGTGAACGACGCCAGACTAAGCATTCTATTTAGCATTACATTCAATACATTTTGATTATCTGGTTTATAACCAAGCACAATGATTTTTAACGATATCTCTGGACATGGAATATTGTTAGAAATAATAAATCTTTTAAAATGAACCCAAAAGCTTTTTGACAAAGGACAGGCAATAAATGAATGTAGATAATCATCTGATGTGTTGCACTCAAAACAATTGGGTGAGTTCGCCTTGTTCCATTTATATAAGTTAGCTTTGGTAGCGATGATTCTATATAATAATTTGTAATTGAACTCTGCCAATTTTCTCTCTTTTTCGAGAATAGTTTTCATAGTCCAAATATCGTCCCATTTTGGTGACGTAGACAGTTCCTGTGCCCATCTTTTCTGAATAATTGGCACGACTGTGAACTTTTTAACTACATGAACGTAAATACACCTTGATTGCCAATACATTATATTTACACGTTTTTTATTTACATATATACACGAGGTTCTTAAACGAGTACTTATTTCAATAGGCATATTGTTGGCTTTTAATAAAGCCAACCAATTCTTTGGAATTGATTTGAAAATAATAAAAAGCTCTGCAATCCAGTTGTGCTTATTTTTAAGCTTGTCAAGTATATATGTAGTGGAAATGATACCATCATTATTTATAAGATCATTGATATATATTATATCACTATCAATCCAGTGTTTGAAATACAAGGTCTTGCCATTGTGCATGATCAAGTCATTTCCCCATATAATATGACTTTTGACCCTTAATGAGTCGTTGATTGGTAAGTTTCTATAATCATTATCTAGATTATGCCATGCTTTTACCAGATCTGAATAAAATGTTGGTAGACCAATTAACGATGGGGCATTCTTTGCTTCCACAAAATTCATATTTAAGATTAAAAAGTTTGGACCATGAGCATTTAAATAGCGTTTAAAAAGGCATTTCCATTTACTATCATCATCATACATATAACGTTTTAACCATATACATTTCAAAGCTATACACTGAGATTTAAAATCACACATTTTTATTCCTCCCATATTGTAATTTCGAATGAGAGTCTTTCTCTTTATTTTCTCCGGTTTTTTATTCCATAAGAAATTGAAAATAATTGAGTTCACTTCATTCGTGAAGTTTTCAGGAACGGGTAGACAAGACATTAAAAATGTTAAATTGGATATACCAAGACATTTTATAATAGTTGCTTTACCATACAGCGTTAGTTTTCTTCTATACCATGAGTTCAAGATTCGAATTAGTCGATCTTTTTTCTCTTGCCAAATGCTCTTGTAACATTCTGTCATAGTGTGTCCAAAATAAACACCAAGAGACTTAACATTTTCAGTTGGCCATTTTACAGAGTTATGTTTTACAAAGTGACCAAATGCTAAACCTTGAGTTTTTTCCACATTAATTTTTGGTCCTGCAAAATATCCAAATGTATTTATGATTTTCAACATGCTATCAAGAGATTCTTTCGTTGCACAGAAAAGAGTTGTATCGTCAGCAAATTGGCTAATACGAGCTTCACATTTTTCTTCGTCATTGTCATCAATGACAATACCCGAGATAGTTTTATCCTGTCTTATGTTCAAAGCTAAGACTTCGGAAACTACAACAAACAAGAGTGCAGATAACGGGCAGCCCTGACGCAAACCTCTGCTCAATCTAAAGAACTTTGATTTCCAACCAAGATTTAAAACAGAACTCTCAATATTATTATACATTACTGTAATCCAATTGATAAACGATGGTCCAAAATTAAACTTCTGTAATGTTTGAACTATAAAGTTCCATTCGACGGTGTCGAAAGCTTTTTCGAAATCTACAAACAAAATCGCAGCCGATTTATTCTCATTTATACATAAATTAATAACATCATCAATTAATCTTATATTTGTACCAATATATCTACCTTTTATGTACCCAGTTTGATCTGTATGTATGATTTTACTTATAACTTTCTTCAAACGATTTGCCAATACCACTGACATGATTTTGTAGTCAGTGTTCAACAGACTTATTGGGCGCCAGTTTTTTAATTGCAGTTTGTCGCCTTTTTTGTAAATTAAACTGATAATTGCTCTTCTTTGAGTGGGTGACATGTTACCTTTTTCGAAGCAGCAATTTAATGAGTTAATCACTAAGGTTCTTATGCAATTCCAGAACACTTTATAAAACTCTGCTGGAATACCATCGCAACCTGGACTTTTACCTGGTCTTAGTTGATCTACTGCTTCTTTACATTCATTATGTGTCAATAAACCTTCACATTTACCTTGTTCTTCTTCGGTTAAAATCTTAGGAAATGTTGTACTATTCAGATACCCTTTAATATTATCACTATCAACATTAGCACTTGTATACAGATTGGTGTAAAACCTTTCCTCTTCCTTCATAATGTCTGATTGCTTAGTAAGCAAGGAATCGTCAGGTAGTTTGAGTTTTGTGATAGACTTTTTTGTTGCGTGAAACTTTTCGAGACCAAGAAAATACGCACTACTTTTTTCTCCTTCTTCGTACCATCTTGTTCGAGATCTCACTATTTGCCCTTTTACTGTATTTTCATACATCTTATCAAGTATACCGTTTACTCTATCAATTTCATTTACAACACTTATATCGGGAAAGCAGATAGCATTTAGACCTTTTAAATAAGACACTAAATTCTTCTCAACCTGACGTTTTTGTTGCTGTTTTGTCACACAATATCTAACCGAGAATTCTCTTATTTGGACCTTACAATATTCCCATAATAAGTGGTCATCATTTATAGATTCTGCTTTTTCATTAACACCATGGATGATATCTTGTATACCTTTTACATATGCAACATCATTTAAAACTGATGTATTTAATTTCCAATTACCTGGCCCTCTTTTCTCAGTATTGATTTGGAATTTCAAGGAAACAGCTTGGTGATCCGAGCGCACACTCGGTCTTATATCACATGAATTGACAACATCTACAAGATTTTTACTTACAAGAATGAAATCGATTCTTGTTCTTACAAGTGGTGTTTTCTGTCTATATGTGTATTGTCTTTTTGACGGATTGAATGTCCTCCAAATATCTAGAAGGTTACGTTTATTTATTTCGGCATTAAGATATGTTGCATCTTTATTGACACACATTATTCCACCTTCTTTGTCTTCTGCTTGATTCAAGCAGGTGTTAAAGTCACCACCTAGGACAAGGGCGTGATCATCTGGAACATGTTGATCAATTTTCTTGAACATTTTTGTGTAAAAGTTATACCTTTCTTTCATATTATTCGGAGCATATATATTCATAAGGGTAGTCTTTTGGTCATCAATAACCGTGTTTATCATCAACATTCTACCAGTTTCATCAGAATGTGTGTCATTTACTTTTATATTTGCGGAGGATTTAATTAATATTGAGACACCTCTGGCATTAGATGCACCACATGAATGATATGAAACACCATCAGGCCAATCACGTATATCATGGTTTACAATGAGTTCATTTGTGAAATGCGTTTCTTGCATAAACAATACATTTCCATTTTGATTGCAAAACCAATTGTAAATTTGCAGTCTTTTTGCACGGTCTTTGAGACCGTTAACATTAAGAGTTATAACATGTATCATGATGAGTAATAAGATAAGTGAGGACAATTACTACTGTGTAATAAATATACGGTTCATTCATTGTTCGTTTGTTTATTTCCTTGCGTCAAACTCACTGCTGTCTGTTCCATAATCATCATGATCATGGGGCGCGTTTGTGTTTGCTGAGTTCTCGCGTTGGCGTTTTCTGTCTGGTGTGCGATTTGGTTTTTTGCCAGACCTGAGTTTACGGCGATTGCTTGTTGGTTTGCGTGATTTTGAACTTGCGCGATTTTCGTCAACTGTGCCATTGGCGATGGCTAGAATTTCTGCATCTGATTTACACGGTGATTTTGACCCGGGTTTTGACCATGCGCGATTTTCGTCGATATTAGTGGTGTTATCACTGGCGATAGCAGGGTCTTCATCCCCATCTGAACACACTGAGCGCGTGTCCTTTGTTGACGGTGCTTTGTGTTGAGTAGCAGTTGTTGATGCGTTTGATTGAGTTTCTTCATTCAGTGTACTGCTGCGTTCAATATCGGTACGTTGTTGATCCGCGATATAATTGCATCGGGGGTCGCCTCGCTTATGCCCTGTTTGGAAACAGTCAAAACACAAGGTGCACTGATTTGGGGTATGCCCAGTCTTGTTACAGACGGTACATGTCACGGATTCGTTTTGTTCTCTGTACCTGATACTAGCAGTGAAACCTGCTAGTGGCAGCTGTTTTGGTATTGGGTTGTTAGGATTGGGGTCCATGTACAAGAACCGGCGGCCAGTTTTAAATCTTGTGAGTTTGCCATGATCATCACGGGCCAGCTCATTCCTAATCTGTCCAATTACTGCTGAGTTCTTTGCTTTGCATATTGCTTCAAAGTCAGCAAATATTTGCTCATTGGACACACTGAGGGGGATTCCCCCTATCATCACCTTTGTTGCTTCCCTATTATTTTGGGTCAGGAAGGGGTTTCTGTCATACAGATGTACGTGCTGATCACGTATGGTTATCCCTGTTGCCAAAAGCTGGATGCGTGTTTGTACATCACTTTTGTCAGAGAAATATATTCTCCATAGCCCTCGTATGATTTGGGCTCCATCAATATGGTTGATGCCCGCTTTTTTCTCTGCTGCAATACACACTTCGTATACAGAGAGAAAGCCTGTATCGATAACATCGGATTGTTTGAAATAGACCGGCAGGTTTGGTACAGGTTCCCCCGGTTTATTCCCGGGTTTAGTGCTGAATTTTGCAGCCATGTTACTATATAGTATCTATGTGATGGTTAGGCGGTAAATTCAAAACTCTGGTTTATACTACGTAGCTCTATGTGGTTTACAACTTACGTAGCTCTACAGATCGTTGAGATTTGTCGACGCTGACTAGCTTTCTGTCGTAAATGATGGAGTCGCAGAAATCAGTAATTTTCCGGAATTTTGGCAGGTTTTTGTAGCAGGTTTTTGAGACACCGTCGCGTGCAACGGACAGCTCGTAACCCTTATCCTGAGCCTGAAGTTGATATTAAATAGGGTAGGCGATAATAGGTCCATAGGGGAGAGCGGGGTTAGCCCGCCCTCTAATTTCAGCGGACTCATTTTACAAGTTCAAGATAAACCCTTATGGAAGATGTATCCGGGTCTGAAGTTTTATGACCGGTGCAACCAAATTACTCCAGTCTGATACTTTTTCAACAGTCATGTGATGAGAAACATGTGGTGGGCGGACTCGCCCCGAGGGCGGACTAGCCCGCTCTCCCCTACTCATACTTTTTCAATGCTAAACCAATGATTGGGTATTCAAACTTCATTTCAACAAACATTTAAGTAAAGTCATCATGACTTTGGCTCATGTCCATAAATCCTTTTGTGATTTGAATTTAACTTTCATATCGGAAAAGTTCCGGCTTTACAACAGGGATATAGGAAGTCAGGATTCTATGCAGAGTGTTTTGACAAATGGTGACCTCAGGGAAGACCATCCTGCTTGGCATTGTTTTTGTAGGCATAGGCCTACTGCATGTTATTGAATAGAAAGTAAGTTGCAGTCAGGTCCGCCCATATGGCCAACAAAAAAGTTTGTCTCGGAAGACCGTGCACGTAGCTTTTAAAATTCGCATTTAAGCGCTTAACTCCCCCCATTTTTTTCTTGAACTATTGAAAATGATGCTTCTTCAAATTTTAATTTACCACATACAACGATCTCGCCATCCGATACACAATCTCCTGCGCCCGGTCAAGCGTCTCTCATGTCAAACGTTATACACCTATCAGTTGTAAGACGCACCATACGACCCCCGGGAGACGTGCGTCATGGGTGTGTCGTTTACCACCACATTCTTGACGGAGGGTACGTGAGTGGCAGCCTTTGGTCCGTCAAAAAATTGACGAAGGGTGCGTCAAGGTCCGTCACTTTACATGGGTGCGTAAACACGGAAGTGCGTTGTAGAACAGCGTCACAACAGCGTTATCTTTGGGAAACGTATCGAAATTGTTTCAGGGATCCTCATCCTGACGTTTATAATCAGTTAAATATTTTATGAATTTTAGACCAGTCAGACATTATTGTGCATATACAAGTTCTCCTCTTGGTTCCGGGGTCTATATATTCGAGGGGCCAGGGTTGACAACATCGAATAAGGGCAGAACCCCCGTGAATCAAAAGTAGTTTCATTTTCAGTAGTCGTCGTGTTTTATCTAGTTTAGTCAACGATATCTGACTGACGACGGGGTGCGTCGTCATGGTCCATCAGAATTCACCAATGATGCGTCCAAAAATTGACCGAGGGTTCGTATTTGGATGACAAAGGTTCGTCGTTTTTTGACACAGGGTGCGTCATGGTACATGAGAAGTTGGCGCACCTCGGTAAACGGGGGTCGTATGGTGCGTCTTACAACTGATAGGTGTATAATTGCTTCACACAGATCGCAACTAGAGAACACCTCGGGCTCATAAATGTAACACCTTTTTAACACCGGACATGTGTTATAAAATCCAAAAGTTTTATGTTGCAATATGTACAGGTCTTTTCGGTTTAAAGAGTTGCTTCCCCCCTCAAACAGCAATAAAAAGTCAAAATTGTGTAAGTTTGTGCAGATTAAATAACATGATATCAATGGCATTTTTTTATTTTTGAACACATGTGTTCTATCAGGTGTTCCATATTAGGCTAGCTATCATGAACATAGCGTTCAGCGTGGCACTCATATTTTGAACACATTGGATGGTTCCGAACATTGTCCAAAAACACTGCCTTAGAACACTAGTGTTCGGAACCATCCAATGAGTTCAAAATAAGTGTTCTAAATTAGTATGTGCAAGCTCAACAAAATGTATAATTAGGGACTGACGGCATCCAGATTCATACGGATTGAAATTTGTTCGACCGTCGACGCATTGACAAAACGCACTGGCTGTCCGTATACTACTAGTACTAGGGAGTTGTTCATTGCGTTCGATGACCATATCGCTAAACACATTTCCCGAAACACCGAATTGACACACACGGGGAAGTAAGCAAACAGTGAGAAGTGGCCTATTGTTATCCGATAATTGGTTTGCCTTTATACTATTGACCAATTACACGCGGACAATATACTATATCGATCGATCAATACCTAGAAATGGGCAATTTTCGTATTGGCGGGTCATTATTTAACTGCATTCCGTACATCTACACAAAACTGTCCGTTTATCCCATTGCGTTTAATACCCTCTCCGTTCGACGGTTTTCAATCCATACCAATCTGAATGCCATCCCTTAGTGTGCTTTTGAATAATGTTCAGAAGTATTGAGACAAGTAGACGAGGATAAGAAGGCATGGACTAAGTGATTTTGCCCATACTGTCTTTCAAATGTTAAATATCATATCCAATGAACACAATCAGCCATGCAGTTCTAAGAATTTATTTCAGTAAATGATGCACACCATGTACCATCCACTGCTTTATTGACTCAAATGAAAAGATATAGAAATAGATAACAGTTCATAAGGAACTAGATGATATCCATCAAATCAAACAACAACTTCCTTCGATTTCTTGTTTAATACAAAGTATCGACAATAGATAAAAGTCAGCCAACATCTTTGAACCCTTGTCTATAAACAAATCTCGCAAAATGCACTAAAAGCCCCAGGCATTATCTAAATAAGTACAATAGAAAGAGCATCATGAAAATAGTTCAAGGCACTTGTACCGTATATTCGTGCCTTGGACATGGCCCATGTATGCATTAATTAGGTAGTAATATCTAGGGCTGTTATTTTTTCTCTTAATTCTTGATATTTTTTTTCTTCTTCCTCAATCCCAGTAATATGTACCTCTCTACTGACATCGTAGAACTGGCATTAAACTGACCCTAACTTCGCCCACAAAAAGAGTTTGTAAATATTGCACTCATTAAAAAGATGTTGGATGGTTTCCTCATTTTCATTACAAAGTTACAAAGTTGTCGTTAACAATATTCACCTTAATAAGCCAAGACTTAAAGTAGGAATTATGTTATGTGTGATTTTATATTGAAGCCACCTTAAGTCTAAGGTAGTTTCATATGGCATGATAAAGATATCCTTATACAATCATTATCATAAATATATACCTATATACCTTTTACATTTTGCCTCATAACTCTGCAACAAATCATCGGATAAGGTAAACTATACATTATTGGAATCCTTGTGCTCAGACGAACATATGCGTTTTACATCAAAAGCAATTGTCAATATAACCCTTTAGAGGGTATATACATAGTCATTTTCTAATTGTAGCTTTGGGTTATAAGATGAAACAATGTTTCCAATATGATATAGGGGCATTTTTATGGCTATCTAAAGTTCATTTTTGACGATGGGTGAACGAATGCGTTACACGTTAACGGTTGGCGGGGGTGGATTATTAATCATAGAGGTAAAGGTGGCGGGAGGGCATTATTAATCATAGAGGTATGTACAGATTGCTGGTCCGATTTTCAACTGGATGGTTTCTATTCTACTATTCTTAACACTTTCCACGCGGCTATTGGTTTACCATTTAGGCCTATATACAAAACATTTGCAGAAACCTTTCCCAATTTATAAGATCTATCTCAAGGATTACTGCATCAATACAAGTTATATTTGTACTTATTTTAACGCATTTTTCATGGTGATTCCAAATAATATGGTTATTAAATTTAATGATTTTGGCATTTGAAACATTTTGTGAAATTTTGGAATGTCGTCTGCAGACACACTCTCCCATAGAAAGTATGTCAAAATCATATTCGTATCCCAATGGTTCTTATTTGGGAAACACAAGGTGAAATGAAATTTGCTCATTGAGTATAGTACACAAACTGGCCGGGTGGGGTGTGGTGGTTAACTACCTTTGGCAGTAATTCACTGCATTTTGGCCTATAACGTCTAAATTGAACATATCTTACGCCAAAAAACTTACATATAATAATGAGAAAAATATGGGGTTACTTTTGATGTTGATGTGCAAAAAAACCTTTAAGTGGTCGGAACATCCACCTTTTAATAGAGCTCGTTTAAATTGCGGCGACATGACATGACATGACATGATTTGTCATTTGACATGAGAATATGACATGACACGACGTTACATTACAGTACGTACATTGCATTTCATTACATTACACATTACATGATATTACATTACGTTACGTACATGTACGTACATTGCATTAACTTACTTTACATAACAACATGACATTACCTTAAAATTCCCTTTTCAACATAAATAAATAAATAAATAAATAAATAAGCATTTATAATGCGCCATTTATCTAGAAACAAGTTCTAATCCAAGGCGCAATGAACAAACAAGAAAACAATACAGTACAGTGGAAATTAAAAAAAACATGATCTGTAACAAACTTGCGCTGAATAAAAACCAACCAAAACTTGTTACGTGCTAAAAATAAGAACAAAAACAATGGCATTACCATATATTTACATTATACAACATGACATTACCTTACATTTACATTACAACATGACATTACTTATACATTACAACATGGCATTACCTTACATTTACATTACAACATGGCATTACCTTACATTTACATTACAACATGACATTACCTTACATTTACATTACAACATGACATTACCTTATACATTTACATTACAACATGACATTACCTTACATTTACATTACAACATGATACCGTATTACCTTACATTACAATTACAACATGACATTCCAAGGCGCAATGAACAAACAAGAAAAACAATACAGTACAGTGGAAATCACAGAAAAAAACATGATCTGTAACAAACTTGCGCTGAACAAAAACCAACCAAAAATTGTTACGTGCTAAAAATAAGAACAAAAACAATGGCATTACCATATATTTACATTATACAACATGACATTACCTTACATTTACATTACAACATGACATTTACTTATACATTACAACATGACATTACCTTATATTTATATATCAAAATGCCATCATCTTATACCCCTGTCACACATACGGCGATCAGGCCTTGCGCTCTCGTTGCGCTGAAAAAAGCCATGCAAAACACAGTAAGGTCTCTAAGAACCGAATGGGGACGCAGTGGACACCATCTAGAGCAGGGTAGGGTCCCCATGATCGCCCTTAAGGCCCATACAAAGTGACGCGTTTGTTTATGCTCTGCTGCGATCAAATTGCGCTTATAAGTCGCTGTCTGCGTTACTAGTCCCTTCTCAACACGTTTTCAAATTATATACAGTCCTCAAAATAAGTTACTACCTAGGTTATAGTGATACATATACAACACATACATATAACACATATCGGCTGAGTGCACCACTTTATAGGGAGGTAAGCTACTTCCCTAGCAGCCCTAACTGTAACGTAACTTACTAACGATGTATATAATTCTGAGAGCAAAATTGGCGAGTAACACCAGAATAGTAACTAGCGAGGTAAATGTCCACATTATTCAGCATCGTCCCCTAAAAGATGAAACTAAGCATCCAGTATGGGTTTCACCCTAAAGCCAAGCAAATGCCCAACTGTAATTGACTTTAATATTGGGGAAAACATTGTAAAAACTGTTGATCAGGACCCAACGTCTCATTGGTTCGCTGATAACATTCGATGGTAAAGAAAAAGATGTGTATGACATGATTGTGGGACAAACAATAAATTGTACAATATTGAGCAATCACTGGTTCGCAATGAGTTCAAATTGGCTTTATACACCCGTTATTGTTTTCCTTCCTTAAGATTTTGCCTCACTGTTCATGATCTCACCAAAACCAGCCTCCAATATCGCGACTCGCAAGTTGCTAGCCTAGCAGCTTACCCCGGTTTGGTGCTCTCAAATGTTTTGGTTACGCCTCAGTTACTAGCGAGGTAGCGCTATTCTTCAGCTACTCGCCATTGGTGCACTCGGCGGATAGTGTTGACCTGGTCAGTTACTTATTTTGAGGACTGTACATTATACTCCTTGTAGTAGATACAGAAGGAATAACAATGACCCACGTTTAACATGTTTAAAGCTCTAATTTGCTAATCACATTGCCGATAAATTGATTGTTATTTAAATTCTATTTAGAGAGCATTGCATTATCCTAGCTTAGTGTAATCATGGTAATGCGATAATGCTACTTTTATAGCCATGATAATCGGTTGGCGGGAGTTTTAAAAACAGGTGTATCAATAACATTTTTGATTAATCTGAATACAATAATAGTGATAATATCATGATGTGTTTGTCTCCTGACAGCAAAGGTTTGTTCACACTATAACGTTATTTACTGTGCGGTGCGGTACGTAATTGCAATGGAGTTAAAAATATTTAACTGTCATTGCGGCAGTCTGCGACGCATTGCGTTGACGCTGACGCTCTCATATTTTGCCAAACGGCACTGAATGCCATCGCATGTGGTGACCTGCGTTGACCCGGCGTGACCCGCGACGAATTACCGTACATTGCGGTGGAAGTACGGCTACCGCATCGCATCGCACGGCAAACATCGCCTATTATAATAGTGTGAACGAACCTTTACTGCAGTCGCAGAGGACAAGTAGTTTGTATGCGTCCTTGCTACGTCGACGGGACGCTCACTTTTCGCTGCTACTGAGTCATTATAGCGCTCTGAACAGAACGCGGAACCTCCACGCTTGTTTTGTGCATGCACAAAACAAGCGTGGTGTACTGGCGCTCAAGGGCGACCATGGGGACCCTCTCACGACCCTTTGAAGTCCCAGCCAGTTCCCACTGCGTCACTGAGGGGTATGTGGAGATCTTGATGAGTTTGGCTTGGCGTTTTGATAATGTTTCAGCGTAATCCAAGCGCCGGTCTGATCGCAGCAGTTTGTGAAAGGGTTTTGGTGATATTGATTTAAAAATGGACAGTTTTCCGCGCTATAACTGCGTGTTATACACTTTTTATAGCGCAGTGCGATCGCTGCCCTGATCGCCGTATGTGTGACAGGGCCTTTACATTTACAGGCCCTGTCACACATACGGCGATCAGGCCAGCGATCGCACTGCGCTATAAAAAGTGTATAACACGCAGTGATAGCGCGGAAAACTGTCCATTTTTAAATCAATGTCACCAAAACCCTTTCACAGACTGCTGCGATCAGACCGGCGCTTGGATTACGCTGAAACATCAAAACGCCAAGCCAAACGCGCATCAAGATCTACACATACCACTCAGTGACGCAGTGGGAACTGGCTGGGACTTCAGAGGGTCGTGAGAGGGTCCCCATCCCTTGAGCGCCAGTGCACCACGCTTGTTTTGTGCATGCACAAAACAAGCGTGGAGGTTCCGCGTTCTGTACAGAGCGCTATAATGACTCAGTAGCAGCGAAAAGTGAGCGTCCCGTCGACGTAGCAAGGACGCATACAAACTACTTGTCCTCTGCGACTGCAGTAAAGGTTCGTTCACACTAGGCGATGTTTGCCGTGCGATGCGATGCGGTAGACGTACTTCCACCGCAATGTACGGTAATTCGTCGCGGGTCACGCAGGTCACCGCATACGATGGCATTCAGTGCCGTTTGGCAAAATATGAGAGCGTCAGCGTCAACGCAATGCGTCGCAGACTGCCGCAATGACAGTTAAATATGTTTTAACTCCATTGCAATAACGTACCGCACCGCACAGTAAATAACGTTTTAGTGTGAACGAACCTTTGATGTCAGGAGACAAACACATCATGATATTATCACTATTATATCATGTTAATGTATTCAGATTAATCAAAACACCTGTTTAAACTCCCGCCAACAGATTGTCATGGCTATACAAAAGTAGCATTATCGCATTACGTTAAGCTAGGATAATGCTCTCTAAATAGGATTTAAATAACAATCAATGTGATTAGAGCTTTAAACGTGGGTCATTGTTAATCCTTCTGTATCTACTACAAGGAGTCTAATGTACAGTCCTCAAAATAAGTAACTGACCAGGTAATATGCTTTCAACTTAACACTATCTGACTATCGGCCGAGTGCACCAATGGCGAGCTGAAGAATAGCGCTACCTCGCTATAACTGAGGCGTAACTAAAACATTTGAGAGCACCAAATCGGGGTGAGCTGCTATAGGCTAGTAACTTGCGAGTCGCGATATTGGAGGCTGGTTTTGGTGAGATCATGAACAGTGAGGCAAAATCTTAAGGAAGGGAGACAATAACGGGTGTATAAAGCCAATTTGAACTCATTGCGAACCAGTGATTGCTCAATATTGTACAATTTATTGTTTGTCCCACAATCATGTCATACACATCTTTTTCTTTACCATTGAATGTTATCAGCGAACCAAGGAAACGTTGGGTCCTGATCAACAGTTTTTACAATGTTTCCCCCAATATTAAAGTCAATTACAGTTGGTTTCCCGCTGCATAGGGAGAGAGAGCGGTATTTGCTTGGCTTTAGGGTGAAACCCATACTGGATGCTTAGTTTCATCTTTTAGGGGACGATGCTGAATAATGTGGACATTTACCTCGCTAGTTACTATTCTGGTGTTACTCGCCAGTTTTGCTCTCAGAATTACATCGTTAGTAAGTTACGCTACAGTTAGGGCTGCTAGGGAAGTAGCTTACCTCCCTATAAAGTGGTGCACTCGGCCGATATGTGTTATACACCTATCAAAATATGTAAGTTCCCCCCTAGCATATACTAGAATATTTCCAAAAATATTTGATGAATTTAAATAATTGTCAGCTAGAAAGATGCACCCAATTGTTAGGCACATTTTGATACCAAATTTGTTGGCCTTGAGACAATGCAACGATAAGAAATTGTTCCATTTACCAATTTGTATACAGAAAAAAAGTGGCACTAAATCGCACCGGCTATGGCTAGATTGTCTATACATCAATAAGCAGATCATAATCAATAAGCAGATCATAATCTTGTTTGTTAATTTTATGGACAAAACCAGCCATAGCCAGTGAGATTTAGTGCCACTTTTTTTTTTCTGTATAAAAATGGGTAAATGGCACAATTTCTTATCGTTGCATTGTCTCAAGGCCAACAAATTTGGTATCAAAATGTGCCTAACAATTGGGTGCATCTTTCTAGCTGACAATTATTTAAATCCATCAAATATTTTTGGAAATATTCTAGTATATGCTAGGGGGGAACTTACATATTCTGATGGGTGTATGTGTTGTATATGTATAACCTAGGTAGTAACTTATTTTGAGGACTGTATATAATTTGAAAACGTATTAAGAAGGTACTAGTAACGCAGACAGCGACTTATAAGCGCAATTTAATCGCAGCAGACCATAAACAAGCGCGGCGCTTTGTATGGGCCTCAAGGGCGATCATGGGGACCCTACCCCGCTCTAGATGGTGTCCACTGCGTCCCCCATTCAGTTCTTAGAGACCTTACTGTGTTTTGCATGGCTTTTTCAGCGCAACGAGAGCGCAAGGCCTGATCGCCGTATGTGTGACAGGGGTATACCCTTACATTTATATTACATATAACATTTACAGATAGTATGCCATAGGCTACATGACTTGGCATGATGTGACCAGTGGCGTAGCTCAGGGAAGGTGCCCCCGCCCCCACCCCCTCTAAAAAAATTAAAAAGGGGAAAAAAAGAAAATAGGGAAAAAAATGATAAAAGACCGAGAGGGGTACTGGTTATGTGTAGGTATATTCAGCCCAAATAGTCAAATATAAGGCTAAATTGTACATGTAGGCCTAGTACATGTACTGTGCGATATTTTTTGACCGTGCGAATTTTTTTGACCTTAACCCCCCCCCCCCCCCCCCCCCCCCACTTACGTGAAAATCACGAGTTGTTGACTGGAATTTTTTTGGGGGCAACCTTTCACGAAAATTTCAGAAATCTTGCCCCCCCCCCCCCCCCCCTGAAAAAAAAATCCTAGCTACGCCACTGGATGTGACATCACTGGATGTGACATTACTCTATAAAGATGAATTGTGTTCATGGTTTTACCAAGGAGTTATCATAGTTAATATAATAACTCCTTGGTTTTACTGTCTAAACAGGGTGTCCCTATAAAAAGGGTGCGCAAGTTCCACGCAATTGCTCTCATTGGTTACAAGGTATTTGGTTGTAATCTGAAAAATTTACTTTGGCTTTCAAATGCCGTTATTTGTGTGAGCACTCTCCAGGATTTAATTGTTGGTAATTCAGTTCACTTTTTAAGCCATCCGAGTAATTTGCTTGAGCCTGGTCCCTTCAGGACCCAAGCGTGTTTCCGTAAGGATCGACCGTGTAAACAAACAAACTATAACGCAATTAACATGCTCCGGGCCGCGATGTTCGTTACCGTAAGCAACATTTGATTCTTGACGGAGTAAAGCGCATAGCACATGTACATTGTACAGCAATACATTTATATATAGGCCTACAGTAAGTGTGTACGGTAAATAAATTCGCCTCCCGGACTATGTATCATGGATTTCTTACACCGCGGCAGGAGGACTACTGTTTCTGTACCCTCTTCCACGTTCAACGCTTTTTCGCTTATCTAGTTTTGGAAATAACTCTTCAAGTGCGCCTGTGAACAGCAAGTAAGATTCGCCGAATATCTTGTAATCACTCTTCATTTTTTCTTCGAATGCACCCTCGTTTTGTTCACGTTGCGTGTTCAACTTGCAAAGATGCTTGCCCTTCACTCTTGCCAAGCTGGTAGAGATGTCATCAAGGTCATTCTCGCGCAACCAATTTTGAACATCCGACTTTGACCATTTGTCTACGCTTGTCGCTCGTGGCTCTATTTGCGCAGGAGGTAACGCCTGGCATGTTTGTTGCTCTTGTGGCTGGATCGGACCTGTGTGAAATATAAAACATTGTCCCACTTTATTGTTTTATATAAGTCTTCTTTTTCCAGTTATGTTTAATCTATTTGGAAATTAAAACCTTTAGGCCTATTTCAATTTTGTGAGATTGAAACTTTTGGGTTTGCGACTATCCACCGTAC
>CM069442.1:63908675-63933100 GCA_035610835.1 Ophiura sarsii
TAGTGAAATTAACCAATTTAGCATTGTTAGTTTATTTAAGTAGGCCTATATCATAATATATATGTGCAACGAAGGAAGGACCCTATAGCTCGGTTTTAGGCTGACCACCATCCTCATTAAACTCCCAGGGGGGGCCAGTCAAACCATAATGGTGTACCACACGCGTGACCAATTTTTTTTCCAGACACCCCCTAAACAAGTTTTACCCTGCAAGCAAAATTACCCCCTAACAAGTTTTTAGCGCGCTTTCCTTGCACATTTTGACCCCTAAACAAGTTCTTGCCAGAATATGACCCCTAAACAAGTTTTGTCTATTTGCGATTATGACGCTGTAGAGACGAGTGACACACATGCATTCTCAAATTGGAAATGAGACGCTCAAAAGAAATCGCAAAAACGGGGATAACATTCTTCTGGGAACGGAGAACAAAACAAGTTACCCTAGACACGTTCGACAGGTATTTTAAGCCACCATTTTTCTTGAAAATCAGCGTTTTTGATACCCTTAACGCGTCACTCGTGCGTCCAACACTGAAAAAACACCCCTTTTTACGTGTTTTTTTGGTCACGCCTGTGTACTCTATTATGTTTGACTGGCCCCCCCCCCCCCCCGGATAAAACTGCATGTCATTCGGTTTAAGTTTTTATCCAGTACATGTACATAAGAAGCCCACCTATTACGACCAAAGTAAAGATCAACCTTGAACAATTACAACCTCAGATTTTAGAGGTGACTGCTTATCTAGGGGGGGGGGGGGGGGGGGGGGGGGCTCAATGATGGATGGGTGTATAGGGTTAGCACTTGGTCTGTGGATGGGAAATTTCCCAAAAATAGGGATCTTTGGGTGAGTGTTTCAAATGTTCACAACATATGGGGTCGAAGGGCGAAAGCGATGCTTGAAAAGGTGCCTATATTGGCCTACTCTATATAATTATTCGTACTCCAACATACATGGGACTTCCCCCCCCCCCCTCCCCCCTCCCAGCAATCCTGGTTATACTCTTTTTATTTATTTATTTTTATTACAGCGATGATGGGTTAAAAGGTGTGACAATATTCTTCTATCTATAATCAAATTTACCATACCTGATCTACAGCTTGTACTCTCTTGATATCTCTCAGATATACACATCAGAATCACGTCAGCCTTCTCCACAGCGTCCGCCATTGCACCGAGAATATCACCCTCTACAGGATTTTAAAAAATTAAAAGAAAAAGTGGGATAAAACCTTGACAATAATTAATCTGTTAATCATTCCCATGTTAGCTCGATACCTTCCGAACTCATAGGCGGAAGCTCCGCCAATTAATTTATGTTTATAGGACACATATTGGTATGGATGCGTTAGAATTATTCAAATCACCGTATTTCTCCTGATTTCTTAGCGACAAAAACATGATGAGAAATAATATCAATTATCCTATCGAATTAAACATGAAGTTAAAGTTTCTTAGCGAAGTGATGACAATGTATTGTCACGGGGTATGGTAGATGTGTTAATTAAGTGTATGAACCTGACGGGGAAGTCCTCTTTTGTATCATGCTCGACATGTGTGACGAAATTCCCGGGTTCGAATCCGGCTGGTGCTCCGAAATGTCGCTGGATAATATTTTAAATTTATCTTTATCTATCTATAGGACAATATGGAGATTATTTACTGTGAAATCTGCTGTAGAATCACCTTCGGCATGTTCGGAGAGCTTATATATCATTCAATTAGTTCTCGACCATGCGCGACCGAACCCACGCCGCCGTGGTAAAACTGTTGAAATAGGACCTAGCAGAACCTTAACTTTCATAAAAAGCAATTTTCAGATGGCATTCAATCTAAATCTTTAAAATTCCTTAAAATCGAGCCCTACTAATACTGAGAAAGCCGGATATATAATACGATCGAGCACGCACGATAACCCTTTTTTGTCACAATTTCTTTTGGCACGCAACTACACATGTAAAATTTGTCATGTAACACTCCCGTCAGCAGTTTTTACAGATTTGGATCCAAACCTTGTTCAAAATCCTGGGCCCTATTGCATAACAGATAAGATTCATCTTAAGTAGAGTTATTCTTCTTAAGTTTTCAACTCTTCTTAGGAAGTTTGTTTAAGAATATGTGAGTTGATCTTCATGATAGGTCAAACTTTAGAACTTAAATGAATTCTTAAATATTCTTCTTAACCAGGCCTAAGAAGAGTTAAGAATAACTCTTTCTACGTTCACTTAAGATTGATCTTAACTTTTTCTGTAAAATGATCAAAGTTAAAAAAACCTCTTACCGATATCTTTGATATCAATCCACACGCTATAACCCGCATTCTCCAATCTGTCTTTGATCTTCAGAACAAGTTCCTTAGAATCCCATTGGTAGCTCAACATTATCTGGGTCGGAGCAGCTTCTGATGATTCCAGATCTGCTGTAGCCTCCTCATACGTTGGCGGAGAGTCCTCTACCGACGCCGAAGAGGTTGATACCCTCCCGGTGTTCTTCCCTTGATTTCCCACAGTGCTGACGCGCAGGCACCTCGAAGCTCTTCCGTTGCTGGATTTCACCAATTTCTCCAGAGCTGTTGTATTTCATTTTGAAATAACATACAAAATACAGGGCGTCCCAATGATTTATATCGTGTGTGAAAAAATAATAACAATATATAAACAACATTCTTAAAGGCATATTATTTGATCTTTTCCAGGGGGCGTCCTCTATACCCATGATTTTCTTTTTTAGAAAGTAGATTTTCTTGCAGATTTTCATTTCTGGTCATAAATCATAATATATTTTGAGTTACAGAGTGATACTATTCCTAATTATTTCAAAATCAGTTTTTTAAGGGTTGAAATAGATTGTCCGCTATTATAGCGGACAGTTTATTTTTACTCTATTTTCACTTTCACTCCCACCCCTAAAAATTACAGGTGAAATGTTTTAACGTCATATAGTGGATCATGTTAGTGTTAAAATTGTCAATTTTTCGCTGCAATGATTTTGTCACGCAATAAAGAATTATTTTGAGAAATCTAAACTATTCTGTTTTGCTTACAGGAATAAGGCCCAAGCGCATTGATTTTTGTAGGCGCTCAAGTGGTTGTTTGCAACCCACTCAGCTATTCAGAATTGGTGTTTACTGGCCCGCGAAAATTGCCTTTGTTCATCGGTCAGTGTTTCTATGTTTTGCTGTTCTCCACTGTGTCCCATTCTATCTCACATTGCGTTTGTCAGCATACCATAAGGATATCTCAGAATGTTCCCACCCACACACCCTGTATACATCGGGGAGTTCATATTTATGGGCTGGTTAAGTATTCGATATCGGGTTGCCACGAGATAGTTAGCACCTGGAGTCAATTACTATGTTTCTTTTTCCTCTACATAGATTCTGAGTTTTGCGCAGCCGGCTACTATCGCATTGAATTCTATCTTGGTTCAAAAATTGTGTGAGTCTCCCTAGGTCAAGTTAAGGATGTTGTGAGCATGTTGGTATACATTTGGGGCTACAACATCACTTTAAAATAGGTGTTTATTCAGGTGTATTGGAAAAAAATCCCCCTTCACCAATTTTTTCATCGTTGGGAGGGATGGGTTTTTCGCGTATCGCTGCCTTGTGAATTTTTTATACACATTTGATCTTATTTACTAAGACGTTTAGTGCAAATGGATGCATGGTTACTATAGTGTTAAGGCACACCACAAAATAATATAAAAGTATGGTGCCGAATTTGGCAAATTGGTTAACCTTCTCAGATTTGTCGTCTGAGAGGCGATTTTTCTTGTCCTGATGCCGTCATATATATATATATATATATATATATATATATATATATATATATACTGTGAGAAATGTGTTGATCTCCATACGCTTAGAGCATGTCATGTCGAAGTTAATAGTTATAGAGTGAGATAATAGATATGACTCGGACGAAGCAAGTAGCAGTACAAATATATTCAAGCTTTCGACTTTATTGTCTTCTTCAGGATGCTACAAACTCGTTCCCTCTCTTTTTATACTCTTTTTATACTTTAATTATATTGTAATGCGCGCGTTGTTATAACCATATATGTACAACTTTTATTATTTACTTGTTCTATCTGTTTTGTTTTCTGTAGCATCCTGAAGAAGACAATAAAGTCGAAAGCTTGAATATATTTGTACTGCTACTTGCTTCGTCCGAGTCATATCTATTATCTCACTCTCTCTCTCTCTCTATATATATATATATATATAAATATATCTGATTTTCCATTCATTGTCTGTCACAAATATTTTTGTGTTTCAACAGCGCCAGAGAAGCTGGTAGCTGATTGTGTGTGAATTTATAATTTGTTTGGGCAAATAAAATGTCCGATTGGTATGCTGTCAATTGCACGCATCACCTATACATTTGTGTCGCGTTTTCTCTTTTCTTTTGACTTAGAGTCTGTAGGCAAGGCTTTAGGAATGGTTTTCCGGACCATTTTAATTTTAAAAAGTGTCAGTGGTGGCCTTATCAACCATGAATGATCATTTTTTTTAGTATAATCATTATTGTTTAATCTAAACAATTGCTATCTTATAAATATTACGTCAAATAATAATACACCATATATTTTAGACTTATTTTATAATATTATATAATGTGAAAACATGTTACGTAAAAAACGTGATATAACCATATAACATACAAGGCCATGTGTTTTGAACTGACCACCCAAAAAGGGTGGCGGCGTTGCATTTTTGGTGACGAATCATCCATCTCTCTCTATTAACTCAACAACTATATGTGGTAGAGCTATGGTTTAGGTGTCATTTGAAAGCTTATTTATCTAGCTACACCGTGTGAATAAATCAGGTATTTCTATAACTGTTTGGCTGAGATATGATTGATTATACTTCGAAAGTCAGGGGTGGCGGCGGTGGCGGTGGCGTCGTGTACAATCTCTATGGGGAATATAGAAAATGTTCCCAATTCTACGTTCAAATTACAATAACTCCTCATTTCTGTATGGTACAACCATGATTTTACTCTCATTTTATCGATTGTTTTATATTCTATAAGTTTCTGTTTCAACAAACGTGTCAACTCTTACGTAACAGTTGTAATCACGAATCGATTACATTGTCTTTGGCTTTTTCCCTATTCACTACACAGTAAACTTGCCCTAATTCATCGGTTTTACATACATGACTATAACAACAAAATTATTCAACCGATTATAGCAAAATCATACATTTTTTGAAAGCTCTCGAATAGGGGAATTCAGAAATCTTGCTTAAAATTAGGATAGGGTGAATAGCCAAAAAAATATATGTGTAAACTCTAATAAATTTGAAATGTAAACGTTTGTGCTCATTTACTTCCCGATATAGCATATTTTAACAAGTTACACTTGACAACCATTATGTTCTGATGGGTAAATTGCATGAGGAACTAATATGCACAGTAAAATAATGATTGGGATAGGAATAAAAATAAAAAAAATATTGAGCTTTAATCAAAATATGAAGAAGAAAAAAATCGATATTTTTAAACATTCTTAATCACAACATGTTACCATTAGGTCTTATGCAAATTCCAATCGCATATTTAGATTCCTTGTGAGATTACCGTTCAGAAAAATATATACTTTTTATGGGGTAGAACAAGTAGTTATTGCGATATGCTAATTCGAATCTCAGATGGTGTAAAATGTAAAAATCTGGACATGCAACGATAAGGGTGGCGAGTTCAAAACACATGGCCACAAGGGTTGGTCAATAAGTTTTGAAAGTGATAATGGTACGGAATGAAGTGATTCTTTTAAGGATAGTGTGATCAATACAAAGTTTGTCTTTCAAACAATACACTTTTGGATTTCTAAGTATAAATCATGACGTCATAGCATTAGCTTAAATTAAGTACACTTTGGACACTGCTAAATTAGTTATTTGAATTGTTTGTATGAAACACATGTTAAGAAGATTGCATAACATGATACCAGAAGCAGGTAAATCCCGATTATTTTTTGCATAATTATGATATCTAAGACAATAAACTTTAATTCCGTGTAATTTGAAATATGTAGTATAAGAGGAAAAAGTTAGGAGAAACAATTGAATACAAAAGTATACAAATATCAGTATTTCAAATATCCTATTTTCATTGAAAAATTCCCAGACAGTGAATCACTAATAAGCTTGCGTAAAATCAAATAAATTAGGAAAAATCCAAGAAATTAACCCATTTGGGCGATATTCCACAGGAAACGTAACTAATTATCTGAACTTATTCATATGAAACCTACACAAAACATGCGCATGTGCAGACAGCACATCATTTTGAACTGGGTCAAAAATGGCTAAAATCATAAAATTTGCCAGATAAAAACTTCATGTGCCTTCAAAATCTTATCAGAAACATTGAAAAATGCTTAAATCAATGTGCATAAGTATGTTGATAATTAAAATTAAGATATATAGGCTATACATGAATGTATCGATCACATATGGCTGCCATAACCTCTCTTATTACTGATATCTTTAGAGCTAAAGTGAATTCATCGAGCGATGCTCGGATGGGCAGGGGAGATGAGTAAACATAAGAATGTGCTGTCTTCTGGCGTATATTTGCTAGTTGTCGAAGGATCCCATTTGATTCCAAACTCCGGTCGAACCTCATCTATTATGTGAATTGAAACAATTAAGCTGCCTTATGCAAAAACACACAACACTGTTCCAATGCATATTATTCTCGTCACACGCATGCACATAGCAGCTACTAGTCGGGTATCTACAGAGGGTTAGTGTGCACCCCCCCCCCCCCCCCCGGACTCCCCCAACCCAACTTTTTTTACTTCCTATTATGATCCTAAGATATAATCAGGATGTTAACAAAAATATTTTCATAATGCTAAGGGGTTATGCAAGATGGCGTCCAAAATGGCCGCCATAACTGGTAAAATCTCATAAAATGACATATAGCAATCAAATTGTATTGTGAAAGTAAAGTTTTAATAGTGGGATGTATGTATTAGACCACTAGACACTCATATCCAGAACTTTTGCTTTGTTAACACACCTAAATCCAAGATGGCCGCCAAATTGGTAAAATTCCATATATTGGCATATATAAACCAACATGTATGATCAGAGTATAGTTTTAACAATGGGATGTATGTGTTAGACCACTAGAAACTCAAATCTAGTATTTTTGCTTTGTTAACATACTTCAAAAACAAAATGGCCGCCAAATTAATGGTCAAAAGTGGTCAAAATTCCATAAAATAGCATAATATCAACCGAAATGTATGATAAAAATATAATTTTAATGATGGGATGTATGTATTAGACCACAAGTAACTCATATCCAGTATTTGTGCTCTGTTAAAATATGTTTATGAATGTTGTCAGTCATCCAGGTAGTTAAAATCAATCAAGAATGTCTATAATCTAGTCAACTGTTAAAATAGTTAAAAATCCAAAATGGCTGCCAAAATGGCCCCCAAAATGGTTCTTAAAGTGGCTGCAAAATTGTCAAATTCCAAAAAATGGGATAATATCAACCTAAATGTATGATGAAAATATAGTTTTAACGATGAAATGTATGTATTAGACCACTAGTAACTCATATCTAGTATTTTTTGCTTTGTTAACATACTTCTGAATTGACCATCAGACTGTTATCAGACGCCTGCGCGAACGCTACGGAATCAAGGGTACTCCATTGAGATGGTTTCAATCGTATTTAACTGGTCGCAAACAGTCGGTTGATATTGGTGGAGTTTTATCAGATCCACGTGTTTTGATGGAAGGAGTTCCTCAAGGTTCAGTGCTCGGGCCTACGATATTTACCATGTACACTGCTCCAATTGGTGACATCATCAGTGCTCACGGCTTACGTAACATGACCTACGCTGACGACACACAAATATACTTGATATTGAATCAATCGGATCGTTCCAATGCTATTTCGAGCCTGGAGAAGTGTATTTGCGATGTTAAGTCATGGAGCATTAAGAACAAACTCATGTTCAATGATTCGAAGACCGAGGTGGTTCACGTGTCTTCCAAGTTCAAGAAATCGCCATCGTTTCCGAGAATAGCCATAGGTGATTTGACTATTGACATCAGCAATTCTGCCAAAAGCCTGGGTGTTATATTTGACAATACGCTGCAAATGAAAGACCATGTTAAAGGCATTGTAAGAGCTGCTTCATTTGCCATCTACAAGATTGGGCAACTTTCAAAGTACCTTGATCGCAGCTCCATCGAGCGGCTTGTGCATGCGTTTGTTTCGTCAAGGCTTGATTCATGTAATAGTCTGTTATACGGACTTCCTGCTGGCGAACTTGCAAAGTTACAGCGAGTTCAAAATGCGGCAGCAAGGCTGGTAACCCGTACCAAGAAACATGATCATATTAGTCCAGTACTTCACGATCTGCACTGGCTACCAATTCGTCACCGCATCGCATACAAAATCGCACTTCTAACTTTCAAAAGCATCCACGGAATGTCGCCCGATTATATCACTGATCTCATACCGCAATACAAGCCGACTCGCTCACTACGTTCTTCATCTCAACTTCTTCTGAAACATCCCGGCATTTGTAGGACAATTACATACGGTAGCAGATCTTTTTCAGTAGCTGCACCAACAGTCTGGAATTCCTTGCCTGCTGACATTCGTGCAATACAATCACACTTGTTGCTTTCAAGAAAGCTTTAAAGACTTATTTCTTCAGATGTACTGATTAACATTTTTGTATGAACTTGCTTTGTGATTTTTGTACAGCGGGACTGTAATTTTTAATCATTTCTCATGTTTTTAATATTGTGTATAATGTGTATAATGTGTAGCTTAAGACCATTTGATTTTATCATGTTAATCATAGTTGACTGCAGTGACCAAATCTTTTGTTGTTTCGCTCTTATGTTTTTGGTTCATCTGCAGTCAGCTATGATGTTTTTGTAAAGCGCCTAGAGAATTTATCTGTTGTTAGGCGCTCAAAAATGTCTTTATTATTATTATTATTATTCCAAATCCAAAATGGGTCCCAAAATGACTGAACAAATTGTCAAAATTCCATAAAATGGTATAATATCAACCAAAATGTATGATGAAAGTATAGTTTAAACATTGGGATGTTTGTATTAGACCACTAGTAACTCATATACAGTATATTTGCATTGTAATAACATACTTTAAAACCAAGAGGGCCACTAAAATGGCCGCTGTAAATGTAAAAATAGTGTACATGAGTCTATGATAATCCAAAATAGATATTGTAAGAGTGTATATTACATCAAATTCACCAAATTGTATTATTCTAAACTGCTTAAGCTATTGCTTTTAGAAATAAGACCCACCTCTGACAATTATGATTCAGTTTCACTTTCCAAAATGGCTGCCAGAATGGATAAGTTGATGTTAAATGACCTAAAACAATGGTTTTGTACCATACTATGTAACACCAATACCCCCACATTTAATGGGACAGTATTCACTTTATCGGCTTTATATCTTACTTTATATCTACAGCTTTTAATCCATACAGTAAACGTATTTGTATATGTGACAAGGTATAATTAAACAGTATAGACTCCATTTTGACAATGTGATGTTATTAAGATGGGCATTATAATGACTATTTCATTAAAATTACCCCCTAATGGTCAATAAAATTACCTCCAAATGGTCAAAATAATTACCACAGGTGGCCACCAATTGATCAAAATATGGAGTCTATACCATTCAATCATACCTTGTCACATACGTTTACTGGGTGGATTAAAATCTACAGATATAATCTTTTGTTCATATCTAATGTAACACTAACAATAAAACTAATACAGTTTTTCAGTTATTTTAACCGTTTGTAGCCATCTTATATATAATTTTAAAATACTCAAAACTAGATCTACAGCCCCTAGGCTTTATCATAGACATATATTGAATGCTGTCTTATTAGATTTGGAGGCATCGGTATTACATAGTATGGTCATTTACAATACAAAACTAGAGATAATTGTGATCTTAGATCACGGATATTAGTCGAGGGCTTTGACCTTTGACCTTGGTATATGTTGTCAAAGGGCAATAACCTTATAATATCTTAAATTGTACTATATTTGATAATTGTTTTTATAAATTTACTTCAGCCCTGAAGTAGTTAAAAAAAATACATTTTGAACCCTAATGACCTTTTCTTGACCTTTGACCCCAAACTTACAATTTACTTTTTTTCTTGGCTTATCAATGCGCACAAGGAAAAAGTAGTCCGGTCAAAATCAGAGCATGTCTTTAGTTTTACACCTGTATTGTTCAATGACCCCTAGTGACCCCGTGTGACATGTCACTTTTAGTGGAGGAGCACCCTATATGAACATTGATACGAGAAATCTTTTGACCAATTCTGACAAATCATCAGTCATTTCCTCTCGGACAAGTAGTATTTTGAGTGAATGGAGTGAAAAATTACATTTTGACCCCTAGTGACATTTTCTTGACCTTTGACCCCAAACTTATAATTGACTTTTTTTCTTGGCTTATCATTGCGCACAAGAAAAAAGTAGTCCGGTCAAAATCAGAGCATGTCTTCAGTTTCACACCTGTATAGTTCAATGACCCCTAGTGACCCCGTTTGAAATGTCACTTTTAGTGGAGAAGCACCCTAAATGAACATGGACCCAAGGAATCTTTTGACTAATTCTGAGTATCATCAGTCATTTGCTCTCGGACAAGTAGCATTTTGAGTGAATGAGTTAAAATTTACATTTTGCCCTCTAGTGACCCCAAACATTTTTCGATTTAAAAAACCGAACTATTATACATGCGTACGGTCAAAAGAAATATGTTGACTAATTCTGACGATCATAGGTCATTTCACTAAATTGCAAATGCGTTTTTAGTGAAAATCACGTTTTGACCCCTAGTTACCCTTGTGTGACCTTTGACCCCTTATGCTTTACAACCTAAGTAGTGGTGCACATAAGGATTCTTATGACTAAATATGGTCAAATTCGGGTTGATGGTTACGGAGCTATAGGTCCCATGGCTGAAGAAAGAGATATGAACTGTGATCATAGATCACGAATATATATTAGTCTCAACACGTTTTTGTCCTCTGGGGCGTGCCATAGTTTGGCACGTTTTTATGATAAGAAAAGATTATATGTGCATCCCATTTTTCTCAAATAATTTGTTAATCCTTTATATGATTTGCTGATTCTGTCACTACTTATGTCTTTTGTAGTACTGAGTCCGAAGATGTTTGAATGGAAATCTAACTCCATTTCTGCTTTGTGATATTAATTTTTTTGCATTAATTCGTACTTTCTATTACAATTTTTTTGATGGAATGCCGTATATGACATTATACGGATATCAACACGACATGCCAGTTACTGGACACAGCAATCATTCTAGATTTAGGGACATTTACATTTTGACCCCTAGTGACCTTTTCTTGACCTCTGAACCAAAACTTGTAATTGACTTTTTTGCTTGGCTGATCAATGCGCACAAGATTAAAGTAGTCCCGTTAAAATCATAACATGTCTTAACTTTTACCTCTGTAAAGTTCAATGACCCCTAGTGACCCCGTCTGACATGTCGCTTTAAGTGTAGAAGCACCCTATATGAACATTGATCCAAGGAATCTTTTGACCAATTCTGAGTATCATCAGTTATTTTCCCTCGGACAAGTAGGGTTTTGAGTGAATGGAGTAACAATTTACATTTTGACCCCTAGTGACCTTTTCTTGACCTTTGACCCCCACAAAATGATTGACTTTTTTGCTTGTCTCATCAATGTCTACAAAATGAGCTATGACCGGTCAAGATCAGAACATGTCTTAACTTTTACCTCTGTAAAGTTCAATGACCCCTAGTGACCCCATATGACATGCCACTTTTAATCGCTGAACATCCTATATGACCAAGGATCCAAGGAATCTTTTGACCAATTCTGACAATCATCGGTCATTTCCTCTAGAAAAAATAGCATTTTGAGTGAAATAATAGGTCGTTTTGACCTCTAGTGACCCCTGTGTGACATTTGACCTCTTGTGCTTTCTGATCTGAGTAGTGGTTCACTAAAGGGAACTTTGGCCTGTAGGATTTTTTTAATCGGTCAAAGGGTTACGGAGCTATCGGTCTCATGACGGAAGAATTCTCAAAAGTGACAGGACGAATACAGTATATTAGTCGTTTCTCGACTAATATAAAGACTTGCTTCGATTTTGACCGGTGATGGCTCATTTTGTAGGTATTGATGAGACAAGAAAAAAAGTCAATTATTTCTTTTGGGTCAAAGGTCAAGAAAAGGTCACTAGGAGTCCTAATGTAGTAAAAATGTATATTTCGACCCCTAGTGACCTTTTTTTGACCTTTGACCCCAACAAAATGATTGACTTTTTTGCTTGTCTCATCAATACCTACAAAATGAGCCATGATTGGTAAAAATCGGAGCATGTCTTAAATTTTACACTGTATAACTTTTTTTTAAATCGAATAATTATTAAGACAGATTTTTTTTAAAGGTTTTATACAGGGTAAAATTTAAGACTTTCTCCGATTTTGACCAGTCATGGCTCATTTTGTAGACATTGATGAGACAAGAAAAAAGTCAAACATTTTTTGGGGGTCAAAGGTCAAGAAAAGGTCACTAGGGGTCCTAATGTAGTAAAAATGTACATTTTGACCTTTTTTTGACCTTTGACCCCCACAAAATGATTGACTTTTTTGCTTGCCTCATCAATGCCTACAAAATGAGCTATAACCGGTCAAGATCGGAACATGTCTTAACTTTTACCCCTGTAAAGTTCAATGACCCCTAGTGACCCCGTTTGACATGTCGCTTTTAGTGTAGAAGCACCCTATATGAACATTGATCCAAGGAATCTTTTGACTAATTTTGAGTATCATCAGTCATTTTCCCTCGGACAAGTAGGGTTTTGAGTGAATGGAGTAACAATTTACATTTTGATCCCTAGTGACCTTTTTTGACCTTTGACCCCCACAAAATGATTGACTTTTTTGCTTGTCTCATCAATGCCTACAAAATGAGCTATGACCGGTTAAAATCGGAACATGTCTTAACTTTTACCTCTGTAAAGTTCAATGACCCCTAGTGACCCCGTCTGACATGTCGCTTTTAGTGTAGAAGCACCCTATATGAACATTGATCCAAGGAATCTTTTGACCAATTCTGAGTATCATCAGTTATTTTCCCTCGGACAAGTAGGGTTTTGAGTGAATGGAGTAACAATTTACATTTTGACCCCTAGTGACCTTTTCTTGACCTTTGACCCCCACAAAATGATTAACTTTTTTGCTTGTCTCATCAATGTCTACAAAATGAGCTATGACCGGTCAAGATCAGAACATGTCTTAACTTTTACCTCTGTAAAGTTCAATGACCCCTAGTGACCCCATATGACATGCCACTTTTAATCGCTGAACATCCTATATGACCAAGGATCCAAGGAATCTTTTGACCAATTCTGACAATCATCGGTCATTTCCTCTAGAAAAAATAGCATTTTGAGTGAAATAATAGGTCGTTTTGACCTCTAGTGACCCCTGTGTGACATTTGACCTCTTGTGCTTTCTGATCTGAGTAGTGGTTCACTAAAGGGAACTTTGGCCTGTAGGATTTTTTTAATCGGTCAAAGGGTTACGGAGCTATCGGTCTCATGACGGAAGAATTCTCAAAAGTGACAGGACGAATACAGTATATTAGTCGTTTCTCGACTAATATAACAATTGTTTTAGGTCATTTAACATCAACTTAACCACTCTGGAAGCCATTTTGGAAAGTGATACAGAGTCAAAATTGTCACAGAGGTGGGCCTTATATCTAAAAGCAATAGCTTAGCAGTTTCGAACATACTATTTAGTGAATGTGATGTAATATACACTCTTACAATTTCCATTGTGGATTATCATACACTCATGTAGACTATTTGAACATTTACAGCGGCCATTTTGGTGGCCATCTTGGATTTAAAGTATGTTATTACAATGCAAATATACTGGATATGAGTTACTAGTGGTCTAATACATACATCCCAATGTTAAAGCTATACTTTCATCATACATTTTGGTTGATATTATACCATTTTATGGAATTTGGACAATTTGTTCATTCATTTTGGGATCCATTTTGGGGGGCATTTTGGATTTCTAAGTATGTTAACAAAGCAAAAATACTAGATATGAGTTACTAGTGGTCTAATACATACATCCCAATGTTAAAGCTATACTTTCATCATACATTTAGGTTGATATTATCCCATTTTTGGAATATGACAATTTTGCAGCTATTTTAGGAACCCTTTTGGGGGCCATTTTGACAGCCATTTTAGATTTTGAACTATTTTGACAGAACACAAATACTGGATGTGAGTTACTTGTGGTCTAACACATACATCCCATTGTTAAAACTATACTCTGATCATACATGTTTATATATGCCAATATATGGAATTTACCAATTTTGGCGGCCATTTTGGCGGCCATCTTGGATTTAGGTGTGTTAACAAAGTAAAAGTTCTGGATATGAGTGTCTAGTGGTCTAATACATACATCCCACTATTAAAACTATACTTTCACAATACAATTTGATTGCTATATGTCATTTTATGAGATTTGACCAGTTATGGCGGCCATTTTGGACGCCATCTTGCATAACCCCTTAGCATTATGAAAATATTTTTGTTAACATCCTGATTATGTCTTAGGATCATAATAGGAAGTAAAAAAAGTTGGTTTGGGGGGAGTACCCGACTATACATACATTGTACGTCTAGTGTACCATTCATTAAGAGAGACAAATATCGAACCATTTGCGCATTATCTGAAATCAAAAGGCTTTGAAATCGTCACCTGTGATTTCGGCCTATGAATAGAATCACAAAGCTGAAAAGTTCGAAAGTGATGGACTTTTAACATTTAGCATAATCGTCACCTGTGATTTCGGCATATGAATAGAATCACAAAGCTGAAAAAGATCGAAAGTGATGGACTTTTAACATTTAGCATAATTAACCCGGGAGCACCGCAACACTTTTTGTTATACTTCATGCTATTTTTGGTTGCACCATGTAACTTGGTAGCCCATAATAAGTTGTTTGACCAATTTCGGGATACCCCCCCCCCCAAAAGTTTCACACAGACCCCCCCCCCCCCCCCCCCCCCCCCCCCTCGGGGGGGTCAAACTTTTACTTTGTCGAAAGTATGTCAATATGGGGTTCAAATGAAAGATAATCAAACAAGGAATTCATATCTAGACACTTTATTTATGTATGATCAACCATTTTCGATTTATTTGCAAAAAACATTACATAAAATGCAGTATTTTGCATATTCGGCAATACAATTTGACTTAAAAGAAGACAACCACATTTTACAATGTTACGAAGCCATTAAATCTTGCAAAAATCCTTGAACATATGTTGCCCATGACATATCTATCTTGGAATGACAGAAAAAATTCACTTAATTAAGATCTTCCTATCATGAGTCTTAAACCCCTCAAATACCCTCAAAATTGTCCAATAATCGCTCTCTTGATATCAGGAGCATGGATATTTAGATATTTCTGACATGTTTTGACTTAACATTATTTTTTTCAATCAATTAGTCCACATAACTATTTTCCAATATGTTGGTCTTGTTTAACCAATATCTACATGTATAAAAGTTATTTCTGTAGAAATTCTTTTCCCTTGACAAACAAGAGATACTGTGCCTTATATATGGAATAATATGCATAATCTAATTGGGAAGTCCCATTATTTGAATGAAATTCACCATTCTGTTTGTAACCTTTTTATTGTAACAAGAAGATAGCATAACATTCACAAACAAAATGGATTTACGTATCTTTAAGTCTGAAGGTTTGTTTACATCATTTTAAAATTATCCTACCAATTGGAAAGAGCATGGAACATAGATGTCTTTATGTCATCATTCAAAGTTGTTCACAACGTGATTAAATCATTTCCAGGAGAGGTCTAATTCAAAGCTTACAAATGTGTAAATCAACTTAGACAAAGGATAATGATCTTTCACATTATAACAGCCATTTCCATTACTGACTGCACTTGAGGAAAGTCATTCTAGAAAGCAATTTCAGTATACCAAAATTAACTGCATGTGTTGGCATGTTTCTTATATAATATGAGTGATCCGTGCTGCTATGTTTATTATTAACCCAGGAGCACCGGGACACTTTTTATTATACTTCATGCTATTTTTGGTTGCACCATGCAACTTGGTAGCCCATAATAAGTAGTTTTACCAGTTTCCGGGATACCCCCACCCCCCCCCCCCAAAAAAAAAAAGAAGTTTCACACAGACCCCAATCGGAACCTCGACAAAAGTATGTCAATATGGGATTCAAATGAAAGGAAATCAAACAAGGAACTCATATTTAACAACCTTTTTCATGACAGATAAATCGTTTTTAATTTATTTGTTAAAAACAACAGTCCTTAGAATGCAGTAATTTGCATATTCGCATACACATTTTGAGGTAAAAGAATCCCCATGTTAAATGAATATTTGAAGGTTTATATATATCACATAATTTGAATAAACTTTTATAATTAAATTTCATTTTTGTGGGGGTCAAGGGGGTAAAGCCCCGGGAGCTGTTGGATTTTTATCGTTCGAATCCGGCGGGCGAAATAATGGACGGTCCCTTAGGACTGTTCTTGAGAGTGGCACCCTCCAGGAGAAAAAATGGAACATTTTATGTACTAATGGCAATGGCATTCAGGATAATTATATACAAAGGTCATTTCAATTGAACAACTGGCAGATTAATGTCAACTATTGGCATTCAAATTCGGATAATTCTTGATATTTGTGGGAAAAAAAGGAAAATTAAAATAAAATAAAAATAAAATAAATTGAAATTGAACTGTCTTGAGCATAACAGTTAGTAAATATAACCCATCTAAGGAGGAGTGACACCCCCTGAGGAAGCACATTTGGCACCTTTTATGTTCTTATGTCATTCAGAATAGCATATGACTATCATTTATGTGTGAATATATGTCTGAAATCATGTATGAAAATACCAATGTATGAAAACACGTTATTGAATAGACCCCGCTCGAAAGTGGTACCCCCGGGAAGTACATTTGGCAGATAATATTTATACTATTAGCCTTCAAAGTTGTATTTAATGTAGAAGTGACGTTCGATATGTGTTAACATGTGTTGTAACGAAAACATTTAAAACTTTAAAATGTACCTTTTTTTTGGGGGGGGGGGGGGGGCACTGAAACCCAGTAAATATAACCCCTCTCAGGAGGAGTGGCACCCCTGAGGAATCATATTTGGCACATTTTATGTTCTATGGCATTCAGTGGGAAATACTGACTCTCATATGTGTGAATACAAATCATGAAAACACCAATGTATGAAAACACCAATCATTTAACCCGTTATTGAATAGACCCCGCTTTGTAGTGGTACCCCCGGGGAAGTACATTTGGCAGATCATATCAACTATTGGCATTACATTTTATTAAATGAGAAAATGACTCTTAATATGTGTAAAAACATGTAATGAAAACACAATTAAAAAATAAATTGATATTGGACAGTCTTAATTAACCATGACTAAATGGGACCCCTTGTCATGAGGAGTGGCACCCCCGATGGAGCAAATTTGGCATATTTTATAAACTATTGGTATTCAAAATAATATTAAGCATACAAAATCACTTTTGCAATGCCCATTTATAACAGCATTTTACTTTTGGACTCTGATCTGAGATGGACTATTTATTATATCCATACAACATGCCTGAATATGGCAAGCCATTCATGTATCTAGTCAATGCACATTTTTTACATGTGATAAACCATCTCTATTGGTCGAAAAACATTGATTCAACTTTTGTATTTCTCAATAAGCCATGTTTACTTGTCATAATACATATTTATCAAAGAGAACACATGGTTTATAGGTGATAAACACTGATAATTAATTGAGTTACTACACTAATGGCATTCCATACATTTAATATATTTTGTGACAGGTCAAGTGAGGGCGCCCTACAATTAATTATTTCAATTGATTTATTACATCATTTAGGCTATAAAACATGCTGGTTTAAACATGGGAAAAAAATAATACTGATATACAGCTATCATTTAATACCAAATGTATCATGATACACCTTTCAACAAAGAAATGCACCCAGGTTTAAAACAAGTTCAGCTCTCCCTATACTTCCCTGTACAAAACCAAACTTTGACCCCCCCTGTAAAATGAGCTGTGTGAATATTTTGATAGGTATCCAGCAGAGGGGTGATACTAGGGGTTATAAAGTCTTCAAAAATCATTAGCAACCTAAAATAGCAAAAATTCTGTTTTGAAAATTTAAAAGTGTTGCGGTGCTCCCGGGTTAAATGAAGGAGGCTACATTTAATTTTTATTTGCTATCTTGTAATGTTTCCAACAGTAAATAATGTTTATTTTTCAGGTTGGCCGGGCCTAGGCCTATAGTAAGATAAAATGGTTGTAAAATGATATGAAACTCCGTGTCCCTATTATATGTTCTGTCTGCATGTCCGAATCAATCATATTTCCTTGTAAAGTATAGAAAGAAACAAATACGCTTACAATGATATGGTATCAATATTGATTATGGATACCATTTTTATTTTCAAACAAATATTATACAATTTGAACGTTGACAAACTAAATAAAGTTTATTTTCTGACTTGTAAAATAAAAGGTTGTCTTCATCGGGGTCTATCACTCTACATGTACCTGTTCATAGAGGCCTGTAGTACAGTAGAGCTTTAAAATGGCACCAAATAAGACCATTAAAGATGAGATGCAGCCAGTGCTTGCCAAATTGAAAGCATTTTTTGAAATGAAGTAATTGGGAAGGGAAAGCTACCTGTCTTTGCGACGTCAATTAAACTGACTATCACGCCACAATTTGGGTTATGATAATAAAAGTAGGTGGGTAACATAATTATTTTTTATTATGGCCGTTTTTCACTCTACTGATTCCATCGATATTTTTGTCAGAAAATAGCCTCCTCTCCCAGTCAATGGAACGGCTGAGTCACGTGGTTGGAAGATCGGTCTCAGATGGATAGACTATAATAGATGTGTATTGTTAATGTAATCGTCACATAATTCCAACGGTTTGAGACATTTTATGATCAGCTCCTTTTGAAATCCCCATTATTATTGCTTTACATCCCATAACAATTTATTCAATTATAATCCTCCATCGTTCTTTATATTTGTTGTTTTCTATGGTTTATCGTTGAGGATAAAAACGTATTTGAGATGGTCCCTTCTTGTTTGTATTAAGTAATTCAGATCTAAAAAAGTGTGTCAACAGAGATTATTGTATGTTCTTACTATTCACCAAGTTTTATCTGTTTCTATGCTTGCATTGTTGAGATATGCGCAAATGTATCAATCAACCCATATTTCAACCTATTACATATCCAGCCAATTATAATAATACAGATTTCATCAGGCATTGTCCAAAGTGTGCGTACTTTAAGCTATGATATGACGTCATAGTTCCTACCTAGAAACCCAAAAGTGTATTGTTTGAAAGACAAATGTTCATACTTTGTATTGATCACACTATCTGTCAATAGAATCACTCATGCATCCCATACCATGATCACTTTCATTATTTATTGACCGACCCTCGTATAATTTTCATCCTTTTTTTTCTTATTTTTCTTCATTTCAAAACATAAATAATATTATCTATTTTATATTCCAGAATACTTTGCAATTGTTCTAAATCTTGCTGTTCTATTTTTTTCGAACCTGCAATAATTTCGTCAATCTTCTTACATTCCAACATAAACAGAATTGAAATAGGTATTGTTTTATGTGTATCATAATAACTTATTCTTGATTTATAGACGAACGGCATAGGATGCTAGTTTAATTAAATATTTGCAAAATTAAATTTAGAATTACGAATGATCATCACTTATCAGAGTTGGTGAATATAGGCCAATTAACTTACTTGGGATTATGTCCTGCAGAATTCTGATTCCCGAATCGATTCAACAAATGACAGGTTCCATAGCGTTGCAGCGGCTACTTTGCGTTCTTCATCAGAGAAGTCATCTTGGAGCATACGGACGATAGCGGGTATGGCTCCTTGTTGCTTCTCTATCTCAGCCTTGTTGGTATCATTTATGGCCAAGTGGTTGATAACATCCAATGTCTCGATTGCTGACCATGTATACCCTTTATAACTAGTCTCGTGGGTCTTCGTAATAACAGCGTCTTCCAGAATATTGAGAAGTACTCGTAAACTTCTTCTGACGATGCAAGTATTTCGCGCTCTTTTTCAGTTACAACAAACGCCAGGATCATCAAACTTGTTAATTGGACAGATGACTTTGGTGACTTTTGGCATAGTTTCAGAACGGGAACTGCATTCGCGCTACGATAGGCATCACGGTTCTTGCTTGAAAGACGTATGCAATTATAAGGATACCGAGTGTCCAATCGTTTAAATCTGTGTCGTCGTTGTCGTCGTCAACATGTTGACGAGCGTGTCGATGTGAATGAGGTCCAATGAACGCTGAACAAACCCATTTGCGACTAATTCTTCACCAATTTCCTTGCAAATGTTCGTCAAATTCATGCAATGTCCCGCCAATTCTTTAACATTGAGGTATGCTTGTAATCTTTGTTTGCGCCGATTCGAGAACATTTAATTTTGATTAATCTATCCCACATTTTCACAAATTTTGGACCTAACTCTTCTTGTACCATATACGTCGCTAATGCATGTGGACCAGGATAATGAGCGTTGTCAGGAGTACCATCATCGTGCTCTTTGAGTTGGAAATAGATTCTATTTAATCTATTTAGCACCTCTCCAGTCTCTTGCTTTCAATTTTCTTTTTAGAAAACCACTTTTGTTTCCCACAAGCTTCAAGTATCGAACATGCATTTCAATTTCTGGTTTCAAATCTTCAAACGATGATGCCGATGCCGCTGCCATGATTTCAATTTCTGGTTTCAAATCGTCAGACGATGATGCCGATGCCGCTGCCATGATTTTACTCAATCCACAGATTTCAAACGATGACGAAAAAGATTTCAATCAGAATTTAACTTGTTTATAAGCTTTTTGGTCAAATACTGATACGACAGGCATTTGCCATGTTTGAGTTTAGTGCATGATAGTCCCTATAAGAAAAGAAAAAGAGAAAAAAAGAATAATCATCATTTAGATAAGTGTTTGTATTTTGTATAGATAAATTGAAATACTACATACTTACCCCGCCACCCGCCCCCCCCCCCCCCCAAAAAAAGAAAAGAAGAAAAGCCAGTTTTATGAATTATTGCATGCACATTCAAAACCTTATGAATCTATACGCGATACGTGCGACCCAATCAAATGCAGTCCTTTAACTGTACGCACACATTTTTAACTTTTGGGGGGAAACGCCTCTGAAAGCCAGAACCAGTTCAGAACATCCATTAAAGGGACACTAAGAGATGTGTTGGAGGCAGCGCCCTCAATTATGATAAAAACTGAGATTAGTTTATTTTTATAATTGCTATTACATGTATGAACTTACACAAGGATTAAGAAAAATCAGCTCTTTTTGTACAAGAAAACGTCGATTCAAAAATGCTTATCCCGCGGGACCAGCATTTTACGTCCGACAGTATCCCCGTGCAGTACGCGTGATACATAACGTGAACCATATTTGCATAGAGGGCGTTTTTCAATAAATAGCGATGATATGTTTTAATCTAGTTTTGCTGTGTTTTTTGTTAGTAGAAACAACAATAATGCGATTTTTAATGTTCATCTTGAATTCTGAAGTAAATTTTTAACATTTAAACTTTTCAACACCACTTAATGTCCCTTTAAGTTTAATTCTCCCGTATGAACCGTGCGTCCGAAGAAAGAGATCTTCAATATAACAGACTAAATGGAGGGATTTCAAGTCTCTCGAAGAGATGATTTTCTACCATTGACTACATGATATGGACTATTCTGAATGTTGCACACAAAAAGACTCATACAGTGAATATCATGTTAAAGATTTAAACATTATTATATATACGAGGCATAACTTAGACTTGACTCGTAACAACAAAAAATTGACTGATTAGCAGTTTTCCGGTCCGGTATGCTAAAGGCCTACATAAAGAGCAGTAAAAGATTAAACTTCTCTAATCCTCCAGATTCCTGCAATCATAATTATGAAATTATAATTAAATGTGATAGTTACCTTGAAAGCTAGAATCATGAGCATTGGTGAAGAAAAGATTGCGTTGACGTTGGTACCGTTTTCTGAAGCGTTCACCACAATGTTTCAAATTTCGGGATGCCACCAGCGAGCTACACCACGGGCATTAAAGGTGTGGATGTGAGTGAAAAGTGACTGGGTGATTATTTAATAGTCTAATATTCTATATAAGTTCCTTGTGTACAAGGCATGCGTCCGAAACTCTTATTCATTGGTTGAAGGAAGGCGTAGGATGCAGCCGCACCTGACGGACCACATTATGCGAATGTATACAAAAATAATACAGCAGTTTGCACGTAGGCCCTAATTAGGCCAATTAATTTTGACTAGGAGAAAAAAAAATCAAAATCCAACACAAATACTCGACACCTATACTTTATTAAACAGGTGTAGGTCTATTGGGTTTTTGTACTTGTGTGCTAGTCCAATAAAGGTCCCTCCACCCGGCCCACTGGACTTATTAATTCCACTAAGGGAGTGTTCATAAATACTTTGGTGGGGGGGGGGGGGGGGGGTGGAAATATGAGGGGGGGGGGGGCAACCAAAAAAAGGTTCTTAAAAGGGGGGGTCAGGGAAAAAAGTGCTTGTATAGGGGGGGGTCCAAAAAAAAAGTTGGTTTTGTTTACAGCCAAAATGTATCTCAATCGTGACAAAAATAGGTGTAAAGTCAAAAATTTCGCGCGCTACGCGCGCGTATCTTGACTCATAACAATCTTGTTGGTTCATTTTATTTCCGCCCCCAATATCAATACCTATATAGCTTACGCCACTGGAGTCCTAAAACATTTGAAGATGAAGAGGATGCAGATAAAGAAGAAGAGGAGGACATACATGTACCACAGCGATCACGAGTGTCGGGCAGGATTATAAAGAAGAAGACCTACACTGATTTTGTTTGACTTTCAATTGTGTTATATTATATATCTTTAATAAATAGTTTGATATAACCCACCTACCATAATAAAAGTGATTGTGACTATGTCTATAGGTTTATATAGAATGTTGTTATTGTTTCAGTTATATAACGTGAACAGACGGGGGGGGGGGGGGGGGGGGGGTCAACAAAAAAAAGGTTCTTGAAAGGGGGGGGTCAAGAAAAAACCCACCCTATTTGGGGGGGGGGGGGGGGTCCAAAAAAAAAGATGTCATGGCTCAATTGTTTCCAACCCCCCCAACAAAGTATTTATGAACACTCCCTAACCAACTGTCAGCTTTCACATTGTACTGTCACGTACCGCCCATCAATATAACAAACTCACCGAGATATAATGTACAACTTCAACGAATTATTTTCTTGCATCAAATCACATATGGAATAATTTTCTAACGTTCTTGCTTTAATTTTAAGCCTAAAATTTGATGCAGTAAACCAAATTACGTATTTGTAAGTAGATGTAACAATTTATAGCTAGCAAGTAATCGTAGAACTTTCACATACATGTATGACTATTTACATATAACATTGGAATGGCGTTTGACAGCCAATGTCATGAATGTGGAGATTGGGAACCAGGTATATTGAGAGTTCGTCGGCTTTTGATAGCTTAGGAAATGGTAATAAACCAAGTAACAGGTTACTGCGTGGGAACATATAATTCGAAATACAGTTCGTTACACTACCTCCCTCTTTCTTGAGCGCTGATCCAGCGCTACCAAGAAAAAGAAATATGTAGACTAAACATTTTTAATCATTAGATTAAGGTATTAAACACCTCAGTCTAATACTACAATATAATATATGTGACACACTCCTGCCGGTACTTCTTAAAAGGTTACAAACACATTATTGCATAACCGTATGACGTTCTCAACATTACAGATGAACGCTGTTCTCCATATCTTCCAATTGGTACGATACACTGCAATCTTGCATGCTTACTCTCTTAAATCAAAGATTGTGCTTATAGGGAAAGATCTTAAAAAGATTGAAAATGTTCAATCTAATAGAGTGAAGTTTCAATCCGATATATTGAAATTTCACTCTATTATATTGAATATTTTCAACTTGATCTTTTAAAAGATCTTTCCCTAAGCACAATCTTTTGATTTAAGAGAGTAGCGTTTCAAACCACTCTATATTATCATATCGTGGTTACTTATGCTAGAATGCTTAATCAACAGCCCTCGGCTATAATGATCTACCGCGTAATACTCTATACTTTGAAGATTCACGTTCTTC
>CM069442.1:63933200-63979967 GCA_035610835.1 Ophiura sarsii
GAATAACGTTAGGAATCGAGCGGTTGGTTCTCTGTATCCGAAAGACCACGTCTGATAGCTTTTCCAATGATGAGGTAAGGTCCTTCCCACGGAAGACTGAGTTTCTTGCATACACCCGGCTTACGAGCTGAGTTGTGGAGCCCCTTGCCTTGCCACTGTATCGTGTAGTTCCTCCAGAACCATGGTACGGAGTTTATGGGGTAAGCTGTCGACCGACGTGAGGTCCCTCGTTGGATTTCCAACGTCTGACTAAAATCCCATATTGCACTTCCAAAAGGTCTGTGCCAAATAGCGCTTCAAGGCTGTGGACCGTGAGGCGCAACATCCTCCCATGGTCAGATGGTGGTTGGGATCCACTTTGTTCCTTCAACATGTTCAACAGCAATATCTGGGCCATGGTCTCATCTTTCAACTGCTCTGCTCTCACATCTTCTAACTGGACCTCTGCCTCAACATCGACCACATTGACGCTTGCAGCAGGAGAACCTACTGGTTCTGTTTCACACTGCAGTCTTTGCGTAGTTTCCCAACTAGGTCTACCATCTATTGTATTGGCTGGTATAACATTCTCTGCGTCCTCACATTCTTGCTCAGCACGACCACACTGACGGCATGGACGTCTTGACAGGCTATTTGCGTTGTTGTGGTTTCTTCCAGCACGGTGAACGATGCTGAAGTCGAACTGTTGCAGAACCTCAATCCAACGAGCTACCTGTCCGGTATTAGGTTCTTTAAAGTTAGTCAGCCACACAAACGACCCGTGGTCAGTCCTTATGGTACATTTTCTGCCATAGAGGAACGGTCTGAAGTGCTTTGCGAACGTCACCACTGCACTACTCTTTGCGGGAAACGCAATAATTCTGTTGTTGGCTGCTAAATGTCTTACTGGCATAGGCGATAACCTTTGTTTCACCATCTTGTACTTGTTGTAGTACCGCCCCCATTGCATACTTGCTGACATCTATGTCCAATATGAATTAACCAGCACTTCACATTCTTGCCGATGAAGTGGTTTTGCAATTCCTGCGAATCCTTGTACATACTTGCGGTAGTACGACGCTAGGCCAAGTAAACGTCTGACTTCCGTTACACTGGTTGGAACTGGCTAATCTGCTACTACCGCTGGTATTTTGTCTGGATCGGTCTGGACACCGTTGGAAACTACATATGTCCCATCACTTCACGGATCTTTCGAAAGAGGAAACACTTGGACGGTTTCAACTTGAGGTTGGCCTTCCTCCGTCTTTCAAAGATGGTGCGTAGACGTCCTATCTCTTCTTGGACACTCTTAGCATACCGTATACTATAACATCATCGAGATAAAGCAGCAAAATCTCCCAGTGCAGTCCGGACAATACACGCTAAATCAAGCGTTCAAATTTGGCAGGCGGGCATTGCAAAGCCCAAACGGCATCACATTGAACTCATACAGGCCTCCTCGCATTGCGAAGGCAGATTTCTTCTGGGCGTTATCAGTTTGTCCCACCTGCCAATATCCACGTCGAGCGTGGAAAACCACACCCCTCCCAATGCATCTAGGGACGTCAATGCTCGGAAGAGGGTATGCCGCATCTTTTATAGTAGCATCATTGACTTTTTGATAGTCCACGAAAAATCTGTTGCTACCAGTCTTCTTTGTACTAAAACGACCGTTGAAGCCCAAGGACTATCTGAGGGAGATATGACTTCCTGTTCAAGCATCTTATTAGCTTGCTTATCTATCTCTTGCTGCTGAATAGGATCTGGTCCACTGGGGACTTAGTTTGTTTCAAGGTACTTTCCTCTATCGATTACTTTTCCAACGGTTATTCCTTTCCTCACTATTCGTGCATCTACCCCCAGCGTTAAACACTCTGACTGGCCACACTGCGTCACTGTGGTATTCACCACAGACGGTGCAACCATCATCTCTTTGTTGAACAGAATACTTGGCTCAATCAACCCTAGTCCGTTGAAAGGAGTTGAGAATGCGTTTTCCGACGTTTTATAAATAACAAGAAATTCAAAATGTTCTTGCAATTGGGAGGGGGACACCCCCGTCCTAACCACCCCGGACCACTTACGCAGTCGAAGCTGTTTCGCAGCTAAAAACAAGATCCACATTGTGCCGCCCCCCCCCCCCCCCCCCCCAACCCCCCCAGTTTCAAAATACGTTCCGCCACGCCTGAGTCTCAGGGTTCGCCACACATAGGTTTTACTGAGTCACTTTAAGTATTCATGTCCGTCCAAAAGAAATAATGAATTACCTATGTTTAGAATTTGCAGAGTACAGATCAACAAAATTACATTTTGGCTTTCATAAAATCTTCGTCGAAGCTGACGAAGCACGCAATTCTTCACAGTATGGGCTTCCTATCAGATTTACGCTCTACTCGCCCATACAAGGAATTGCATGACGCTATGTACGCTGTGTAAGAGGCCCCGAGAGGCCTTTATTTACCTTTTTGGTTTGTGGTCAACGGCATGTGACGTCACTCCGTGGTGACCTAATTTTAAATACAGTCATCAAAAAAAGTAACTATACAGGTAATAAATGTACTTTTAACTCTAAAAATATATATCCTACCTAGAAATATTAAATCATAAAGTTGTTGAGAAATTTATCTTCTTTAATATGAGATATTGCACGCTATGATCGGTTGAATATTCAAGAAGCGACAATCCAAAATGTAAGGTAAAGTCACAATTTCAAATTCACATTTTACATTTCATCACGGGGGAGAGAAAGACAGGTAGCGTGTGTGTGGCGTATTGATCCATCGGAACAATGCGGCCGACTGTCCAACCTGCGCATGCATCCCCCAATTGCACTACCGGTAATCAATAAGATACCCGTAGATTTGGTCCGCGTGTAGAAAATAAAAATGTGAAATTGAAAATCGGACTTCTCCTTACATTTTTGAGTGCCACTTCCTCAATAATCACCCGATCCTAGCGTGCAATATCTCATATTAAAGAAGTCAAATTTGTCAACAACTTTATAATCTAATATTTTTAGGTAGGATATATATTTTAAGAGTTAGAAGCCCATTTATTACCTGTATAGTTACTTTTTTTGATGACTGTATTAAAGACTACAGGATTGGGTTTCACCAGACAGTGTACAGAATACCCTATGAGATACTGAATTGCACAGAAAAAGACACCCATTACATTAATCTGGTCAGTTGATTTGATTCAAGTATGGTAACTGAAATTCCTCAGGACAGACAATCATTTCCCCAAACAGAATTTATTATACAATCTGATTTTATAACCGACACTATTAATTTAAATGAGTAACCCAATTTCAGATTCGAGAGGAAAATTGAAGATCGGAAACTTGACTTACCATACAAGAGAAAACTGAAGATCTGTAAGACTCCTTCAGTAAGGACATGCATGGATAGTAGAGTCACAAAATATATTTAAAATGGGGTTGGGGGAAGGAGGCTTACTTGTAATTGGGGCCAAACTTATAAGATTCTCACATACTTTCAAGAAGGCAACTATAAAGTATATGGAAGAAACAAACGAGTCAATGAATAAAGAAAAAACACTCAATAGGAACTCCTGCATTAAAATTGAAATTGAAATTTATTTGTGCATCAGTAAATTTTATGACAATCATAACTAATTTTTGTATAAAAAAGATACCCATCGGTGAGCGTGACACCCTTTACAATAATGGATCAGATTTCATACAAATCTTGGTGAGATTGGTGTGAATGCAGTATGTATCATACTCTGCCTCATGTTCATGATGTTTTGTCCTGAGACTAATATACCTAGTCTCAGGTTTTGTCTATGGGATAAGTGAAAATCAAATCAAATTAAAAGATTGTTTTTTATCACCTGGTCACATTTCCCAACCCACAGAATTTGATATATCAATGATGAATACAAAAATCACAAAGAATCTTTATGTACAGAACAATCAAGATCATAGATTAAATAATTATATTCACAAAATATATTGCGCACCTTTTTTTCTTCAAAACCTACCCCACTACCACCATTCCTAAATCCTAATGTATGTCACAGGACCTGCATGTGTACATACCCTATTACTACCCTATCCTCCAGGGAATAAATTAAGTATGGACCAATAAAATTACACAATAGCCATGCTCAGGGCATGATAAGTGCATGGTTATCACATGATCAGGGCTTGGCAAGCACATGACATGATCGACCATATCATAGCCATTATGTCATGATTGTTTGATTGAAAGAATCACACACATTAAACAATATTACAAAATATCAATTAGGCATCAAAGAAGAAGAAAAAACAGGAGCACATTCACGATTTAATCTTTTCTCCTCTTTTGTTGTTGTTGGTATATTTGATTTTTTTGAAATGTTTAGAATTCATTTGAAAATATAGTGAACATCTTGAAGAAGAAAAAAAATCAAAACTTTTTCTCTTAAAAAATTGTGTTAATGAAAAAACCTATGGACAGTATTTGTTTATAAGAAAACCCCTCAGTAAGTCATACAGCATTATAAACTTTTTTGTCTACACTATTATTACATTTGTAAGTAGGTATTTTCCTGACAAAATCAAATAATTGATTTTCAAACACCATATTGGTAGACACCTGAACAAACTACAAAACGAATCAGGGTCAGAAGTTTGTCAAAGGTTGCGAGAATCCACTTAGATTTTGCAATAATCTATGGATTCTCCTCCATTAAAATAGTGTGTGTGTGTGTTAGACAGATTATCTACAAGAATCATTCTCGCAACTGTACCGACGGGACTCTTTGCGGGTAAGGATTATCAGATTCTCCTCAAATTTCTGACCCGGTGGGTTTACACCGTTACTATCACCCCTTCCCCTAACCACTCTTAAAAAGAAAAATGTACAGTAATAAATATCATAGCTATTTCATCATCTCAATAAATTACGTTAAGTACACAGTTATTTTCTGGGTCAAAGATGTACAGGGTGGTTCAAAAAAAGTTTAGCCACATCTAACAGCCATTTGCTTCTTTTTACTAATTCATGTTTATAAATGTCTGCGTTTTATTAAAGCAGCACTTGGTTATTGATCATCACTGGGCAAAAAATCTAATATCTGGATTATTTTCGTTTATGAAATACGGTAGTTTAAAGATGTCATGTGCAAAATTGACTTGTCCATATATGCCCCAAAAGTTTCTCTCAAAGAAGTCATACCTGGTCAAAATACTTGGTTGTAAGCCATTGCAATCTTTTATCTCCTATTTTTTGCTGATGGATTATTAAATAAAGACAAAATCATTGCCTAAAAGTGCTATTTTCCATGTCTTCGATTCCTCTTCAGAATATTTTAGTCAAATGGACTAAGATGAAAAGGCTACTGTGGACAAGCTGATTTTGCACATGTTATCTTTAATGTACCTTATTTCATAAACAAAAGGAACTAAGTCTTAGATTTTTTAATTAGTAAGTAGCTAAAAATGGCTGCCAAAAATGGGTTAACCTTTTTTTAACCAACCTGTAGTGAATCAACAAAGGCACCCATTAACCAACAGACCCATGTTTTGCATCATGTTACTGGTTCACCTATATAGCGTGGGTGCACCAATTGTGAAATCAATAAAATGAAATACGTAGCAAAATTATGTCGCTTTACAGTTAACATTACCAAAATAATTATCTGTTTACAAATTCATGCATGCAACTTGCATATTTAAACATATATATTAATATATATTAATTTTGTACCATAATTATACATAAAAGCAAAAAGCAAAATGAAGGTATTTTCATAACTTGCTCTGAAACAATAAATTGGTATCAAATTGATGGGCCTTGTTGCAAAGCGTGATTACAATCATAATATACAGTGTATTATTATAAGGCTAGCAGGAAAGGGCACACTCCCCTGAACTATAAACAGAAATAACTAACTATCAGCCAAAAACAACAAAATATATGAATGTTACGTTTCTTGGAATACACCTGGAAATAGTGCACACCTAACAGAATAGTCCTTAACATAAATATTTGCTCTGATGCCATGTTAAGGCTTAAAACAAAATTGTCTCAAAGCTTGCCAAGGCTCCAAAATCAAGTGACACACGCAGTTTTTTGTCTTCCGGGGTTTTTTTAACGTTTTTTTGTTTGTTGTGTGTCAATATTTATTTACTCTTACTATTTGCAACCGTTGACACTTTCTGATATTGTTTTTTTTTCTATTTGAAATGAATCTTGTGATGTAGTTGTGTAAAGAACAATTGTGCAGCGTTTTTCGAAGAATTGAGTCATGTAAAAGTTTGAGAAAGGAAAATCTGCCGATATTTTTAATAGAAACTTGAAGAAAAAAATTTGTAGGGAAAAAAATAATTTGATTTTACAATTTCCTGCATTTCAGACGCGGTATATTTGGCATTTCAAAACCAATGCGCGTGCAAGCTTTGAGACAAACCTATTTTTGTTTGGCCTAATCAGAATGTATGGCTCCCAGCAATATCTGAAATGTAGACTTGTTTGTTATTATTATCACTATCACTTTTTATTTGACCAATTCCCCATTTTTAATTTGATCCAAGCAAAAAAATAATGATAAAAAATAAAAATGCATTTTTTGATATTTGAACCTGCTCCAAGAAATGTAACATTAATTTCTTTAGACTTCTATAGCATATAAAACATTTGGCACTATTCATAGGCCTCCAAATAATTGTTTGCTTGGACTCCACTTCTCGAAAAAAGAGACGGTTTTGAGAATAGTATGAGGAAATGTGAAGTTACAAATTGAAAAACACCAAAAGACATATTTTATAATACTTCTATAAATAGTAAACAGAAAAAAATGTGCATTAGATGTTTGGGTTTGCAAACACTGTGCACTGATTTATGTTATGATCTAGACACGCATTTCAGGGCATACAGGTGGCTTTTGGAGACAAAAATGAAATGCAACCAAATTGATGCATTTGTTTGTTTATTGTTATTATTTGAAGGAACATTGTGAAAAATAATGTTTGGGACTGCCCGCAAAGTTGGGTCAGTCATTCAAGTCCAACTAAAACACTATTTGTTATGCCTAGCACACATTCTATTACATATGTGATGCAGTGCATCGAAAAGGGGGACTTTGAGGCTGTGTGTTTTTCAAGATATATATGAAAACGAACAGAAACAACAAAGAAAATAATAAGAATTTAGGAGTCATTTTGTAAAATCTGAATGCCTTGATCGATTTTGATCAATTTGGTGTCACTTTAAAACTTTTAAAATGCTCTGAGAGCACACATAATAAACTCAAATTGACTTCACCTGCAAAGTTCCCCTTTTGATGTGCTGCATCACATATACATTTTTCATTTCCTTAAGTATAACAATCAGTCTCAGTCTATATCCAACAGTCATTTTTTCCTTTGAGAACGGCATATATTCCACTGATTGTTGTGCTGTAATCAGTCTATAATTGACTGATGAAACAAAGAGACTATTCACTCTTTGCACGGGCTGCATGTATAGCCTTCTACTGGAATCAGAATGAATGAAAAGTATTGCATGATAATACAATGATTCATTACATGACCAGTGTTATTGTGCAGAGAGAATCAAACTGGATACACAATGTTATAAGGGAGAATGTGGCCAAGCGGTTAAGGCGCCTGCCACATATATCAGTCAGTTTCCAAAAGAGTAGGGTATGAACCCCTAATTGTCTTAATCCATCCTGGTGTTTTCAATGGACCCAATGGAAATAAGCTTCCTGTGAGGCTTACTTGGGTTATCAAGGGTCGTAAGATCCAAACAAACACAACAGTCTTATTCATCTTGGTACCAGTTTCAGGCTCTACGCACTAAAGGGCTCAGCAGACTCCACCACCCTCCAACGCTGAGCGGAAGCATTGAACACCATGGACCAATCAGGCTGCATCATTTTGTTGGGGTAGAGCTACTACGCATGTGTGAGAGCGCAAAGAGTTCGAGCGTTGTGGAGTCTGCTCAGCCCTTAAGGCGGAACTGAGCAAAGGGTGAATAGGTCGTTCCTTTTTGGGGTCAAGTCAAGGCACATATATTTTCATTGGTTTTATTCTGTACAATACTTTCTGTATCAACGCAAAGGTGATTATTACTAAAATATTTTCATTTTAAACTATCCTTGGTTATACAATCTTTGGCAGTGGTTAACACATACAAAATCACAATATTTGCAAAGCTACATTTCTTTCTATTTCATAGAGAAGTTCTATTCTGTGGTTCAGGGGTTTGACTTAATCATGCTTATGCCTCACTCCTGGAGTGAAACATGTGCAAAACGGAAATGTAGATGATGCATCTTTCAGACCTGAAACTGACCTTCAGTGAAAAAAACTGAGAATGCTAAAAAAAGCTGAAAATCAGTATTAAATTGGGGTAAATACCTCAACTTTAAAAAGCTGAAAAGTTTTGTGTCTGATCTTTCATTTTTGTTTTGAGTTGATATAATGAGAATCCTTGAGACAAGATCTGAACATTTTGAATGATTTATAAAATATCAAAATGATTTAGGTAAAAATGAAATTTTCTTGACCATTGGCATTCAATAATCTTTCACTCAAGGGAGTAACTTGGAGCAGCCATACCGGACCAATCAGCTACCAGAAAACACACGTGACAACACACTGACCCACAGAATAGTATACACTATGTATTGTACAAAAACTCCTACTAACTCTCAGCATCTGTCCAATGTAACAAATTGAAATCATGTGTGTTCACAAAATCAAAATAAAATGGATTACTTTTAGAAAACAAAGTTGTTTGTGTTTTTTAGCCTCTTACTCAAATCTCATAAACAAACTTAATATTACAAACCACTTGGACTATATAATCACACAACTACTTGGCACATGTACTACTAAAGTCGCTTGGCAAGAACAAACAAACATTAGTATGTTTTATATGTAAATAAAAAACCTCCTATACAAAGAGAATAATCTAGCTCTTCCAATACCTCCTGTGCGTGCATTTCTCTCTTTTATTATTTTTTTTTTGGGGGGGGGGGCAGGGTTTAAAACTACCCCTTTTTCTGATTTGAGGCAAGATTCTGTGATTTTGCACTTTCGCACAATTAACAGCTGAACTTGAATATTCACACAGTCAACTAGTGAAATCCTTTCCATTGAGTAATTTAAATATATCCCCCCCCCCCCATTGCATAGGTGGTAAATGACCCATACCTTTAAAACATAAGGCAAAACAGGATACTGTAAATGCGATGAAGCTACAAATCGTGATTTTTATTTTTGTGGTTAAAAACATGCGAAACAGTTAAAAATCTGCAAAGCGCAAAAAACTATTTTACAGTGTGTCAATCCTGAAACGCCCTCAGAAATGTGGGTCTATCACTAAAGTATGCGCACACTGAGATCACTACATGGAGACTATATGAGGTTTACATGGTAATGCACTTTTTTCATAGGAGGTATTGAATTTTCATAGATTCAAATTTCGGAGCCTTTCTTGACCACCTACAATTTTATAACATCTTTTGGTGAAACCTGATATTGTGAGAGCACATACAAAAAAGCCCTGAATGTTGATATTAAAAACATCTATATTTTTTACAATACATAAAAATGTCAATAAGAGAGAACTACATACAAAATGTGTTCTCCCAGGCAAAATGTAATCGTTTAGACATGGCAAAGTGATTCCAAACATTCTCACATTTAATTTTTGTTGTTGTTGGTAATGCCTGCAGAGATGATATGCGGATACTGAGTTGTGATCCTGAAATGATTATTTTTGTTTACATGTTCTATCTTACTGCTTTTGAGCATGATTATCTCATGATCAGGGCATGTTATCACATGCCTGGCTCATGGTCACCCTATGGGCAGCACAAGAATATGTACCAATCTCCTGGTTACCAAATGCTCAGCTCATGGTCACTAAATGCTCATAGATTGGCTCATGGGCAAACAAATTGATTGGCTCATGATCACTTACTGCTCAGCTCATGGCCACCAAATGCCCAGCACATGGTCACCTTATGCTCAGCTCATGGTCACCAAATGCTCAGCTCATGGTCACCTAATGCTCAGCTCAGTGTCACTAATGCTCAGCTCAATGTAACCAATTGCTCAGCTCAATGTAACCAATTTATCAGCTCATGATCAATAAATGCATAGCTAATGGTTGTTGTATGCTTGCACATGGTCACCCCAGTACTCAAGGCATGGCTACAACCTGTTTATCAAATGTCTCCCGAAGTACATTCATGATAACCTGAGGTGAATGGACGCTAGTGACCCCAAGCAGAAGCGGGATGTCGCTGGTTTCGACGCCCAGCGATACGGAGAGATCTTTATGACAGCTGGTTGGGTTCTTGTCTAAGTAGGCAGCCATGAGTGTGCTCTTGAAGTATAATTGTTCTAAACCATCTTCTAGATGCATGAGGCACTGTGGATATGAAGGAAAAACAGGAGAATTCAATGGCAATGTTAGTAGGTGAATAATTTCATCAGGAATAGGTAGAAACATGCATACAAAAATTCATAGGATTTTCCAAAGGTGAACTTATTTTCCAAACAAATTCTAAACTACTTCACTTGGTATGTTTGAAATATTTGGTGAAAAATTCAAGTATAACCATGATACCATTGAACACACACCTGTGACTATTTTTCTGTCCCACCAGGCGCTAAAAGTAGATTACCATTGGGTAACAATTGCCTGCCGCCTGCTTACAGAAAGGCTTGTGCACAGGCGAGTGTGAATTATTTGGACCAAAGTCCACAGATTTTTTTTCCCCTGGCAATTAGGGTATACTAGGAAAACTAATGAATGAGGATTTTATATGAGAGGAACAAATCTTCTCTTTCACAGGAGTTTTGAATTGTCAAAATTGATGACTGTGGTGAGGAGTTATACTGTTTTCTTTAAAACTGTATCATTTTGAAATTGTTGAAATCACTCTTGCCCACAGTTTTATGAACAACAGATTTGATTGCAATGAGTACATATGTGACTCCGTTACATTGAATAACAGACATGAAGGAGTTCTTGCCATGAACAAAATAGTGTTGCAGTTTGGTTCAGTTTTCATAATTCAAAACTGTCTCATTTAAAATAATATTTTATGACCAAACCTATTCCATGTGCAGAGTGGAAAATGATACATTTTAAAGAAAATAGTAACTCCTCGCCACAGTCGTCAATTTGGAAAATTCAAAATTCCTGTGAAACAGAAGGTTTCATCCTTTAATAGGAAATCTTCATAATAGTTTTCTTGATATACTTTAATTGCAAGAAAAAGATCTGAACAAATAATTCTGACTTGCCCTGTACAGTATCTTGCATAAATTATTGTCTTAATTTATCAATGGTACAAGTTGAATTGCAAGTCCTGGCACATTGCCTGAAGTTACTTTACAAAAATGTAAGTAGCTGTGGGTGTATGTGCAACTCATTAAAAAACTAGTCAACCAATTTTGTCGATTTTAGTGAGGTTTGGCCCATACTGCTTTTAAATGATGGACAAAACTGCCGACATGTTACTCATTTCGCTTGATCACGTCACAAATATGTTGGGACTTATAGTTTCTGTATAAATGGTTTTTTTACTATGCGGTCTTTAAGGTTAAAAGCTGCCACCTACATAGAAATGTAGGTATCTCCATGAGGGAAATATTTTGGGCAAAGACTATATGTCATCACTCACTACTCAAGCCACAATTTTAGTTAGTCCGAACAGTAGCTAACCGGGGAAAAAGAAAAAAAAATCAGATTATCGTCTGTGCATTTCGTCTTGTCAGAAAACCTGCTCCACACGACCTGTATTTCTGAAATTTTCCGATCCTGATTTGAAATGGTCTATGGTCTATAGGGGTGGCTTAATAATACATTTTCATAAAAAAGAACTTACAAAATCAGATGGCATTCTCATATTCCACAGCTGATGCACCGAGTCCAGTAACTCGGACACAGAATCAGCGACGGCAATCTCTTGCGCAACAGGTTTCTCCGCAGTGGGCACAGGACGCTCACTGGATAACAACTCTACTGTCCAACTATCTGTATTGGCTACAATGCATACCGTCTCTGTGATTGGCTCATCGAGAATGGAATGCTGAATATAGGAGAATGGAAACATAATCATCAGATCAATGTTTGTTTAGATCAATGTTCTATTTGTTCAGACCAATGTTCATCATGTTCATCAGTTTACATAAATATATAACTTGCTCCCTCAGTCCCCATATAACAAGGATAGACATGTTTTCAAGGACTTCTATGTTACTTTTTGTAGACCTTACAAGCTTAGGCCTAGTAACAAACATAATGTGTTTCTCAACTGGACTTTTGGTGAGGGAGACCCTTATTATTTTTCACACATTTATTATTCATATCCGTGCTAAATTCCCATTGTTAAGCTTTGTTGTCAACATAAAAACGGGGAGGCCCTCAATATTTTGTTCTTTCCCTTATCCTGGGAAAAATGTGTGGAATGTGTTATTAAATGATCCCAAGCACTTCTTATCATCTCTTTTCAACACAACAATGAATGAAACAAAGTTACAGACAAAAATATTTGAAAATCTAAAAAAAAAATGGTGCGGGCGGGGACGAGAAATACATTTCTTATTTGACTTGGTCTTACAAATTCCACCAACCACATCACTAACCTGTACTGCAAGTTCCAGCTCTGAGACGACACTCTGCTCATCCAATTCCGGCACTCCGTGTAAGGCCATCTGTGGTATATACCTCTGAGACAGCCCACCGAGTAAAGACCTCCCAAAGTTATCGATGTAAGTGCTCTTATTTTCATCTTTAGCATCATCTTCCAGTTCAGAACTGTAATAAAAACAATGAATTCAAACTGAATTTGGGTAAAGATGCTTGGTCAGAACACTGAATATTAAACTGGTAAATGTTCAATGTTATATTGTAAATTGTTCATAGCTGATGGGTTCATTTTTTCTAATAATACTACATTTGTAGCAATCATGTGTTTCACTTGCTTGAAAATGTGGGGAGATATCAATCTGAATGTACCAAATCCATCACTATTTTGCAGTCAAAAGAACAACTCTGTCAATAGAACATCTCTCTATCAAAATGTTGTACTTCAATGAACAAACAGCAGATTTGTTATTTTGCACAAAAAATGATGATGAGTTTGGCCCTTTGGCATTAAGACCTCCCATCATTCTCAAGCAATTGGCTGCTGAGAACTTCAACATGTGATTGCTACAAATATAGTATCGTTAGAAAGATGAACACATTATCTTTCCATTGGTATTGAACACTATGTGAACATTTCAAGAAACATCCCAAATAAAGGCCATTGGAAAAAACAATCCACACTTTTTTTAGGAATTTAGTTGCGTCAAAAGAGGCAAACATGTGCATTTATATCACTGTTTTTTTAGTATATTTTCCATACTGGTGGAAACATAAAAGTCAAATATGCACACTTCATTGCATATAAATATTAAACGTTTTTTTCTTAAACCCTCTTACTTAATTATAATGAGTAAAAATTCATTTTTGAAATTTGGCGATGTGTTACAGCGATAATTTAGGACTCCTACTGATCTGCAAAACATTGCAGACAAAAGAAGTTGAAAGAGCACGTTTGGGACTTTGACTCCCCGAGTTGACCGTAGATTGGATTCTAATAAACCAACATAAGTTTTCCTGTTAGATAATAGATAATTATTAGACATCACTTAAGAATTGTACCTCTCTAAACAAATTTTAACTTGAACAAATAGTTTACCATTTGACAGGGAGTTATGCGCCAGCTAGAACTTAAGGGTGCCCATCAATCATGATTATAATAAATTGTTGACAACAAGTAATTAAGCACTTGGTCACCTGAAACGAGTTTCTTTGTGTAATGGTTGCCGATACCAGCACACAAGACAATTAGTGGCCGACAGATCGGGGCCTGGACACATAAAAAGGGTTTTTTGTGTGCGGCTTATACAATGAGAGCTGAATCTTACATTGATAAATTTGAGGACCTGCAGCTTATACCACCGCATGCCTATAGCACAGAGATTACGGTAAGTAGATTTATATTACAACTATTTGATTTGAAAGACTGTACTTACAATGCTAGGGGAAGCTCCTCATGGTCAGGGGTCAAAGTTCCATCAGTATCATAACTACGTGAAGAGGATGTGGACGACTGTATTGAGGTTGTCGACAGACAGCGATTGTATCGATTGTTACTGGATATAGGATGGTTATCAGCTATGACTTCTGACCCTTTGTTGACTGCCTGGCCCATCCAGAGGCCACTATGATAGTCTGTGTCATTACTGAATACAGACGAGGTAGACGAATTGGAAGATAGACTGCGTAGGAAACTATGCTTCTCTGTGTCATTATTGGAAGATAGACTGTCTAGAAAACTAGGCTTCTCAGTCTCTTGAGGCAGGTTGACCTCTAACCTTGTATCGCTATGGTGATACAAATCGTGAGTTTCTTTCACACCTGGTGATCTACGACCACCTGGTTCCCTACTATCTACAGATTGTGTGGAATTGCACTGTTTGGAAGCTAGTTTTAAGTCTGGTAAATCACACGGCTTGACAGTATTGCAATTACTTAAGTGATATTCACAATCAGTTGTAACCTCTGAGACACAGGCTATATGAGATGATTTTGAGTCGCCGCTTGGACATACGTGAACAAGTTTATTCTTGTTGCTATCTGTTCTATCAGCAAAACATGAGATACCATTTGTTACTAGGTCTGCTGATCTTCCTACATTCACCACACGTTCTAGCTTGGCTTCTAGCACAGTATCTTCCTTACAGCGAATCTCCGGCTTATAATCAATGTGCCCGTTAAGAGTTTCAGATTCACAGACAAGCTGCTGTTGCAGAATAGGACTACTCTCTAATGGCAGTTTAGAATTTACTGTTCCCTGAATAGTTTCTACTTTGGGTTGTCCATCTATCACATCCATACTTCTAACAGGGACTTCAATCTCACGTGTTCTCTCTAAGAATACATCATCTTTGCATTCAATAAGAGTTTGCTCCGAATCAGAAATGTAAGAATTTCTAACAGGAAACACAAATTCCCGCTTTCGCTCTAGTATTTCGGAGTCAACTTTTGATTGTGGCGCCTTTCCGACTTGCGCCAAAAACTCTCGTCTGCCGTCCACCACTACATCATCTTTGCATTTGATCAGCATTTCATTGGGATAGTGACCTACTGGAGTCCGCTCGCCGTCCTCCAGTAAGTTAGAAGTCTCTATTCCACAATTAGTCAGAGTGTGTTTTCTCTCCATTATCGATTCCACCGGACTCGCCAACGACTCCGACGTTTCCTCCACGGTCTCTAAAGACGACTCTAAATGATGCGTTGGATCACCATGCAGCTGTACCTCGTGATGATGATCCTCGCTTTCAAGAGCTTCCTTGGAAAAATCCGAATAGTAGCCGCTTTCCGTTGCCATGGCCATTTGCTGCAGTTCTTTATACTCCATGATGACTTCCTCTCGTCTCTCCTGGCTTTCATGGACTTCACTACAACGGATGAAGTAGGTGAGTATGTAGAGCAGACGACATACCAAGTCAGCTTTCTTGCCCACAATGACTGTCTTGGCAACCTTGCTTGGGTATCCTACAACACCGTACATGTCACTGTAAAGAGGAATATCGTAGACAAATTGATGAAATTAACAGAATGTTCAACAACTCCCCCATACCTTAAGTACAGTAACAAAGCGTTGTTGATTTGAGATAAACTCACTGTTCATATGCAAATTACTAGGATAGCTAACCTTATTTGGAGACCGCAAAATTGTAAACAAACAAGAATGTCGGGAAAAATGTTCGCAACATTTGTTCATTTTTTCGGCGTATAAATGCATTTCGCCATGCAATCCTTAAAGTTAGCAAATAACTTTATATACCGAAATGTAGCTATATCCCTGAGGAAAATAATTTTGGCGAGGGCCATATGTGAAGGATCACTTCTAAAGCCACAATTTTAGCCGAACCGTCGCTACCTGAGCACAAGAGAATCGCCTTTTTTGCATCATCGCGGCGAAATGTGTTCGCTTTGATCTACAGGACCGTACCACTATTGAAACGGAGGGGTGTGTTTTGATTTTATACAAATATTCTATAAACATGTATCAAAATGTGTTGTGTAAATTAAACGCATTCTTGATTTAATTTTTCTCTGAATGTTATTAAGGTGGTGTGTGAATAAAATGCTATTTACAAAATATTTTTAATTTCACAATTACTTGCGAAATAATTTGTCTTCTCTCATGTTTACCTTTTGTAACCCAACCCATTCTGAAGTTCCATCGCCCATTTACGGGGAACGGACGATGTCTAAATAAGGGCCTAATTATAATAAACGTAAACCTTTTTTTTCTCAATTTTTAAAGAGCAGCTATTTTTTTATGTCAAATTAAGCCTATTAAAACAAGTTTTGTACTTGTTTTCATTAATTATTCAAAACGATATTCACCTTTGAATGATGTAAATATGTTTGGTCGTTGTTGAACGGGGTTCAACAAGGTCTTCGTCGTTGTTTATCTTGAATCGACAACGGTAAGACGGGTTTATTTTGCTCGGGCAGCTAAAGCTGCCCTCGCAAAATAAACCCGTCTTACCGTTGTCGATTCAAGATAAACAACTCCGAAACCTTATTGAACCCCTAATTATATCACAGGAACTATAATTTAGATACACTGATGTTTTCATATTTCTAGTATTTTCACAAAGACGGTTACATTTATTCTGGGACACCATGTACTTCAAGCTATTTTTGCTCATTATCTCCAAATGCTTGGCTGTCAAAATGGACCTTATGCTGTGAAAGTGTTACATACACCTAACACAATAAGTTTCTGATCAGGTGCTATTATGTTAGCAAATTAAAAATCTGTAATCGATATGAAAAATATTAGATATACACTAAACAAAAAGATTTTCGTCTTGCAATTTAACACCTCATTCACAAAAATTGAGTGGATACTTTTAAGTTATGATGTTATAAGTAACTAGATCTTACCTAAAATCCTTCTATAGGATATCAAAGATTTGTATTGGACATCTGTGAGGTATATGAATGAATTTTAGCCTAACATAATAACACCTGGTCAGGAACTTCAAGTGTTAGGGTTTCGTATCATATATGCAGACAAATTTAAAAGTAAAACCTTAACTGATGGGTAAACTACTGAACAGAATACATTTGTTCCTGGCTAGATAGCAAATCTTGTTATTTATTTGTGTTATAGCAAACTCAGAAGTGTTGGATATGTTTTACTGATATTTATCAACTTACCCTAACTGTGCCCAGAGTGGATTGTATGGATGAGACTTGGCTAACCAATCCAGCTGAAAATTAAAAAATATAAATAATTATGGAATGAAAAACCAGGAGGAAAGTGAATACTTCACTTCACTACATAAACAAATATGTGGTGACAACCTCAGCATATCTTGCAATTGCTCAACATGACTCAACAACAATGGTCTCATCATAATATCTTGATATTGTAAAAGTTATATCCAAAATGAATGTGTGATCAGCAGACTGTGCTTTCCACACACACACAAGGCTACTTTATTTAGAGATTTATTATTAATTTTTTTTACTAACTACCACTTCTAAATTTTGTGAAATCATTATATGGGTGGGTGTCTGTGTATATTTTGCATTTAAAAAAGGTATAATGTCTGGTTTCATTTATTTGAGAAATCTCTTGGAGCCCCTTTAGTAACAATGGTATTTTGGCATCATTGATGCATTGGGACCAAGATATTTCTATTAATTGATTTTGGACTATTGTTTCTCTAGGCTGCAACCTTATGTTGGCTTCTATCAGTTGGTGTCTACTCATAGCCGTGTTTCATTTCCCTGTCACACTATCGTACAATACCTTCTGATACACTCCTGTGCCAAAAACCTCTCTCATCCATAATATTCAAGCCAAAATTAAAGATGCTGAAGATTATATTGACTGTTCTACTAAATTGATATTTAGCATCTTGAAAATCCCCACAATATGAATAGCAATATATTGAAAAATCCCTAAAGATTTAAAAAAAAAGAAATTGGTAGCAATCCTTATTCTTAATTAGCACTAAATCAAATTATTGCAGATCTTGTGCTGCACTATCTGTAATAGCTACAACATGTTATATACCGCTGGTATAGGGGATGCCCCTTGTAAACGAGAGCATCAATGATGCAGAAGCTGACTACAGCTGAGAATTTGGGAAAATTCATAACTCATGTCTATATATGAAGAGCGTTGTTGCAAAAGGGCTATGGTGCATTTTTTTCAAAAATGATTTTACTATAGAAATGTATAGGGGAAAATCTTATGTTTCAAGGAAACAAAGTCATTTTTTTTCAAAAAGACATTTTTCAAAAAGTCATTTTCAAAAAGTCATTTTTTTTCTCATTGTAAACAGTCATTGAAGTTGCAAAAGGGCCTGTGTCCAGAATTAAATCGGGATACAGGCCCTTTTAAAACAAAACAACAACTTCAATAGTTTACAATGAGATGTAGGTCTTTTTGAGAAAAAAATGACTTTATTTCCTTGAAACATATGATTGTATCATTTAACATTTCTGTATCAAACTTCTTCTTTTTTAAATGATTAAAATAAATGATTTTTTCTCTAAGTACAAACAGATGGAGTTTTGTTGCAAAAGGGCCTACATCCAAATTTTCAAAAAATGTAAACATGATTTTTGTTTGTTTTTGAAAACTAGCGCATTTGGAATGTATTTCAATTTCAATTAGTATGTAGTGTACCTCTTTCATAATCCATTCAGTTTTTCAATTGCTCAACTTGAATATTTAGAAACAGGTTTTTTTAAACTTTTTCTCAATAAGAGCCAAAGTGGATGCAGGCCCTTTTGCAAAAAAACCTCTTCATATTGTAAACCACTATAATCTGTCCAGCATATAACAAATGATGCAAAGCTCGAATCCATATTATATCTTACATGAAACAAGAATTATATATATATATTATTATGCATTCACCGTTCACCGTGTAAGCACATTTGCCCTTCTATATGCTTCGGTTGAGATTTCAAGATCAAGAAATAGTCTCTTTCTGATATTAACCCTAACCCCCCTGAGTGCTAAAAATGCTAATCCAAAGTCCCTCTCCAAACGCATGCGCCGTCGGTTTTCGATGACGTAGTCAACCGAGCCTATATAATGAGTGCAGTATACTGCACGAATGTGTAGCTGAGGGCCGTGGCTTAGTGTTAGGAAGGTGGGGCTCGAGAACGGAGGGTCCCCGGATCGAATCCCGGCAGGTTCCCGGAGATTTAGTTGGTGTTTTTTCCTCGAAAATTGTGATCCCGGTCAAAAATCCTAAACCGGGGTTAGGGTTAAAACAAATTATTGCCAAACACCTTGGATATTAAATGGTGCGACCTAATGGTAGATGATTGTTCTCTTTTGTAATGTGTGAAGGTTCAATAAATAATATGTACAGAGATGAATAACTTCGGTACATAACAATGGCAAAATACAAACACCTATTTTATGAAAATATGCATCATTTAATGAAAATAATAATATTTACAGGTCACCAAACTCCCATGGCCCCTGGATCTTAGGCCAAGTAAAAATAAAACTAGTTTCTCGTGCTAACTTTTTGAAAAAAGGAAGATGAGTTGTTTTTTTTCTTCTTCCCAAAATGGCGAATGCCCCTTTTTCCAAAACTGGTTTCGCTTTTTCCAACATGGTGGAAATGTTTTTGCTTCAAAATGGCTGCCACTTTTCTAAGACTAGCTTTATAACCTTAAAATGGGTACATACTGGAAACTGCTCGCGATATTTTACATGTTTATTTTAATACTAGGCGGTCACCCGGGGTTTGTCGGTTCTCGGGTTTGGGCGGTCACCCGGGGTTTGTCGGTTCTCGGGTTTGGTGGTTTGTAGAATGCATGCATAAAGCCCGATCGGACAAACTTTGAAAATTCGACCCTTAGACGACCTTTGACCCGGACGACCCAAGAAAAGCAAAACCGTTTTATTTTTTCCACGCTCGACTCGTATTCGGGCTTCCCGTCACCGAGTTTAAGCCAGATCGGACAAACTTTGAAAATTGGACCCCATGACGACCTTTGACCCCGGACGACCCAAGAAAAGCAAAGCCGTGTTATTTTTTCCACACTCGACTCGTATTCGGGCTTCCCGTCCCCTAGTTTAAGCCCGATCGGACAAACTTTGAAAATTCGACCCTTAGACGACCTTTGTGACCCCGACTTTTGACCCCGGAAGACCCGACAAATGCTAACCCGTTAAATTTTTGCCACGCTCGCCTCGCATCGAGCATTGTGATCACCGAGTTTAAGCACGATCCGACCATCTTCAAAAAGTTGACCCCTAGATGACCTTTGACCTCGTATGCTCTAGCGAATTTGCTCTTGCGGGGACTGAACAAACAGACACCGAGTTTCTCATCACCGAGTTTAAGCCCGATCGGACAAACTTTAAAAATTTGACCCCTAGATGACCTTTGACCCCGGACGACCCAAGAAAAACAAAGGCGTATTATTTTGTCCACGCTCGACTCATATTCAGGCTTCCCGTCACCGAGTTTAAGCCCGATCGGACAAACTTTGAAAATTCGACCCCTAGACGACCTTTGACCCCGGAAGACCCGACAAACGCCAACCCGTTTTATTTTTGCCACGCTCGCCTCGCATCGAGATCACCGAGTTTAAGCATGATCCGACCAACTTCAAAAAGTTGACCCCCATATGACCTTTGACCCCTATATGACCTTTGACCTCGTACGCTCTAGCGAATGCGAACTTGCTCTTGCGGGGACCGAGCTGCACCCACCCACTGAGTTTGAACGCCGCCCGACCCCGGGAAGGCAACGAAAAAGCGCGCACAGACAGACAGACAAACAAACAGACCAACAAAAAAACAGACAGACAGAGAGTAGAGTATTATTATATAGATAACACAAGGATTTATTCTCTATTTTTTCTCTTTCAGGAATACAAAGCTAAATAAGAAAAGATGTGTATTCTAGATTTACAAAATATCAGTGTGATCTCGGGAATATCTTGATAAATAAATCAGTTCCAGCCAAAAACGACAAACAAATGTTCCGAAGGCGAAGACCACACTGGTATTTTAAAACACCAGTTTTACTCACGGTTTATTTATATCATCTGATGCAGATACAGTTTAATTTGTATCATGTTTTGATATTAACAGTTTGCCTGTTATGTTGTTCTTTCATTTTAACAGGTTTTTTTAAAAATATTGACACGTTCTCCATTGACAACATCAGTGTGATCTTGAGAACCTTCAAAAAATAAAAATTGAAGAAAAAGAATTTTAAAAAAAAAAAATTAAAAAAAATTAGAAAACAAAATTTGAACAAAATTTGAAGAAAAAAACTATTTTTTTGACGTGGCGGCCAAAATGGATGCGCACGCGCGGGGAAGAGAAACTACTATTTTTTATTTGGCCTTTTAAATGGTGCGCCACTTTGACTTTGGTAATGCCACAAAAACCAGTTGGCGAATTGGCGTTCTCCTCTGGATGGTTCAATAAGTAACAATAACATCTACCGAGGTGATTGGTTTAGGGGAATATTGAAAATAAGATAGGCTTTTCTTCTGATATCAAAATAGTACTACTACATATAGTTTAACCAGAGAGATATTACACCTCCCTGGTTAAACCATACATAGCCTAGGCTACATAGCCTAGGCTATAGCCTATTAGGCATAGGGCTAGACTGGGATGTTCGTAGTCCCAATAGTGACCTGTCCTAGGTAGCTGGCTACCTAGGGTCACAAAACTCCCTATCGACTGTTCACGTCGCGAAATTCACATCGAGTGTCAGCACTGCCGACTGCCGCTTGATCAAAATTAATTAACACAATGTATTACTAAGAGTTCTAGGAACAACATGTGAGTGCATTTTGATTGATTTAAATCATATTTGATGTGAAAATCTTGAATTAAAAATGTGATTTTCGCGACGTCGTGTGTCTATAGAGGGTGTTGTGGCTATAGTATAGTGAAGCATGAACGATAGTATAGCCACCATTGGGTCTAGGATGTTCGGGAATTCAGTGCTCCCGGGACTCGATTTTGTTTTTCGGGCGGGACTCAGGATTTACGAAAATTGGTAGTCCAGATTTTCGAGGAAGTGAAAACGCAATAAAATATACTAAATGTCCACCAAAGTGTACTGTACTGTACAGTAGATATGCAGTATGTACTTCTGTTCTCTGTGTTGTCTTCATTTGCCTTTTATTATTGTCAAATCTGCACCGGTTTTAATCAGCTTCATTACATATTAAAATCGCGATTCGTTCAAGATTTACCATCAGAATAATTTTGTGTACTACCAAAATGCATAAAACTTTCATAAGTGCAACCAAATGTGCACAATGAAGCGAATTTTAGAGCAACATCGTGCGTACGGCGTAAACACACACCGCTGGCGATGTGAGCGGCGCCATACTCTTGGGTTCCTTTTTTAGTAGGAGAACAACCGTATCAGGAACAGGCGGGGTTGGACGATGATGTAGTATTTATTTTAAAGTACCCCTTTTCATTTTATATTTGGTTTATTTTGTACTCACGTCTAGGCTATATCAGCCTTTCGACTCACTCGTAGTCATTTTTTATCTGCTAAAAATTAACGTCAAAGTAGATGCAGATGAAAACAACTTGAAGTATTACAGAACAACAAGAAACAGAACATGAAATAAGGTGAGAAGACGCCATTATTTTCTGAGAACACACGGCCGCGGCATGCTCGGACTGAAAACTTTTTTTGGGGTTGGACGCTTTCACTTTTGAAAGGGGTGTCATGTTTTATTTAAACAATGTTTTTATTTTCAATAAATTACTTGAGCTATAATATAAACATGCGGCATGTCATTATGAATATTTATTGAGTAAATTTGTATTAAATGTGGAATTTCGACATGGCGGAAGTTACACAATATCTAAATATAATACATAAATGTGCCGTTAAACCCAACCCTCCCCCGTTATAACACGACTTTCAAAAAATGAGTGAGCTCGTAGAGCTCCGATTGTTTCGTTATTAAACACTGCACCCTCACATATTCGCACGTGCAACTGTTTGAGGAAAGCTCACGACACATTGAAACAGACGGGGTAACTCGGTAAATGTAATTGCCTCATTTACATCGGACTATAATATGTAGATTTGACATTTGATCAATGGCAGACGATACCAAACTGGTGGGGGTAATAAAAGATATTACGGCACGATAAATCACGCAAATTCAACATTTTGGCAAGGCAATATTCGTAAGTTTTACTCTTTTTCGCGAATTTCTAACAGCACCTCATGATGAAAAACCTTTGAAAACAATATTTTCCAATAATTTTGGCCGCTGAAATCGGAGACATAGTTTGAAGAATATATACAGAAGCGATTAACATCAATTAACGAAAAACGACCTCCCCACCTATTTTTCACTTTGACGGCTGTATTTTTACTTTCCGCTGATTTCGTATCATGAATAATAATGATCTCTAGAAGTTAAACCAATCACAATAAGACAATCACGCTTGTACGTCATGATACATGCGTGCCATGTGTTGAATCAACTTTTCTATCATAGCGTTTACATGCATTTTCAATACAGTTATGACAATAAAGAAAATAACGCGAAATTGCCTATTTTGTCGAATGGCAATCAGGCCCATTTTCTAACATATTTATGCGATCATATTGTTTCACTATCTCAAGTACATTTCCCGACAAATAACCACTTGTGTGACCAAGATAAAACCATATTTCACAGTCGCACTTTCCCCTTGACCTATACCGTGACCTTTCGCGTCAGGTCGCTTTAGCTTACTTGTAGTAAGCTAAAAATCAACCTAACAAAGAGCACCAACATCTAAGCAAAAGGCACCGTCTGTAATGGCTGCCAAGGTATCGTTTATACTGCCATGTGTTATACACATAATGGTGATTTGTGGTAAAAACTCAAACCTTATAAAAGGCAGCAGTTCAACTGTTGGCATTATACCCTTGATTTCTTACCGTTGTTGATGAATGTTTGTCTAGATAAGCACGACTAGGTGTTGCACCTGCCGGCATCACTGTGGGTACCCAGGCTAGATGGTGGGTCAAAACCCCTGTCAACAGACGACTTAGAAAGCTGAAAACAAAATTAGAAGAAAAAAAAAGAAAAAAATGATTAATACTAAATCAAGTATGTTTTTTTATTATTAGCGGGCACAATTAGAGTTTGGACATTTTGGTTCAAAACTGAAACGGAACCCTCAATACATTTTTTAAAACAAATTGAACAATGAAAAATTATCTTTCCAATGAAAGATTACCTTTCTTTCAAGCAACTATTTCCCAACATTTATAATTAAAACAATAATTAGCATCATTGGACGCATTAAATGGAATTCAAATAAAATAAGAACTCAATTAATTCTTTGATATCTGGGTCAAATAGACCATCACTGAAAATGCCAAGCTCTCTGTGAAACTTTATTTACAATACTTAAATACTTTGTTACATTCCCAGTCAGTCAAATTACCAAAATGGCTGCCACAAAGCGTTCTCCTTGTAAATTATGTGACTTTATTTTGTCTGGAAGCAAGTAAGCATGTCAGATTACACTTTGAATGAATAAAAATAATCCCAATCAAGCACAGTTGCAATATGAATACAAGCACAAAGTAATATCTTCTTCATTAGAAGTGCGCCATGTGGGATTCCTTTTTGTCCACCAATAAAACAAGTTTTTTTGCTCATTTGGTACTGAACAAACTATAAACCAATTTAAATCCATATTACTTACAAGTTTGTCTGTCTATTATTATACATCTCCATCGCCTGCATGAGTTCCCGCATCAGATGCTCACACAGGTGATTCCTTTGCCCGGGAAATGTCATCATATTCAGCCAGATTGGTTTCTGTATACGCGGGGCAGTGTAGAGGGCGTGCACTGACGATCGGAATTCTTCCAACGCCTGGCACAGGGAGGGAGAAGAAGGATGTGGGAGAAGAAAGAGATATTAAGACAGATATAATGTGGTTTAAGATAGCTGCATCACTATATGTAAGGTAAGATGTTTAGTTACCTCTTCTTTATTATTATTTGCCCTGGGCTTTTTCTAAACATGATCAAACTTTCTATTTTTACCAGGGTTTCTATATGGAAATAATTGCCAAAGTTGCTGTGAATCAACAGCATAGCTCTCAGATGCATATGTGCTTATCATTCAATCAGGGCTGTACTTAGTACCCGCCCGCACGCCCGTGGCGGTTAACTTTTGCGTCGTGCTGGTAACTTTTCAAATATACACGCCCGGCTGGCCGGTAAGAATTTTGCTGTTGGTAAATGAAGATTACTTGTTTAGCTGGTAAGTTTACAGTCGGGCTGGTGACTTTTACATGCTACCAGCCCGGCTGGCTGGTTGGAGAAAAAATGAAGGCACACCCCTGCATTCAATATGATTACATAAAATTGCAACAAGAAAAATATAATTTAAGAGAAATCCAGCCACTTTCCCTGATATCTAGGCAGAAGAGTACAATTTGCCAAGATGCACACAACAGTCTGTAGAACTGACAACACTTTCAACAAAAGTGACAGAATAAATACTTACCGGCACAATCTGATGAACATAGTTCCTCCGATTAAAGGTCAAGGCCTTTTCTATTGCACATGACAACTTGTAGAATAGACTCTCTATTAAGTTGAAGTGGGAGAAGAAGAAAGACTGAAACTTTTGCATCTTTTCCGTTTCGCCTTCCTCAAAGAGTGAAATGAGTATCCCTACGCTGATCTTGGGAGTACGCAGTCGTCTTGATATCGGCTGCGGGAGACAAATCAAAAAAGATGGGTCAGTTTTGTGACTGACAGTGCCCTTCCTTAACAATGAAAATCAATTTGATGTGAATATTTTATTAAGTAATACAATAGCTGATGTTACTGTCTTCAAGTTGTTTTATATTTGTGTGCTAATATAATATCTCATCTTGAAAAAGATTCTCCAAATTGTTGGGATTATGGATGCTATTGTCTTGGCTCATGAAATTATTTATATTTCACCCCTGGTGTATGGTAATAATGTAAGCGAGTACTTGAAACCACTGGGTGTCCACAAGTGTGCCACATCCACCAAACTGGTTATTGGATAAGACAATTGTAATTTGCGATGGTTTCTAGGAGGTGTCTACATTTTTGTTTTTTATGGTGTAATATTTGAAAGGAGTATTTTGCTTGCAGATAAAAAAGTAAAGCATCTTAATCAATTCCCACTACACACCCACTCTGCCACACCACGCCCTCCCAACCCCCACAAACAATCACCATACCTGCCAACATTGAAAGTCCAGAAATCTGAACATGAACGTGGCCGTCACGCATAACGTGTGCGGTCCACCATTTTGGTTATCAAGATATACATTTTGAAAGTCTTTATGGACACTATAAAATTGAGAAAATGATCTAAAAACACCACAAAAAAATTCTGATAAAATGCCAGACGGGGAGGGGACCGAGATGTGTTTTATTTTGTTCAGTTTTTTTTTTTTTTTTCATTTCTAAAATTCTGAAAATCGTTCAGATTTTCTGCTGAACATTTGGCAGGTATGACTCACACACACGATACGAGGTATCATTTGCTGATAATGGCAAACCAATACAACAACATGTTGATGATAAAACTATAATACAAACCAAGTTTATAAACTTAGGATAACAATTACGAAGAGAGGAAATGAACATCAAACCCACCACCACCATGAACTACAATTATTATAGGATGAACTGGGATAATAAAGATTTAACAATGAATGTATTGGGGAAATGTAAGAACTTCTGTTTCTCTGTTTATTACCTGGTATGCCATATATTCAATAAACTATGATGAATAATCAGGGACTGAGTTTTGAAATTAGCAAGAGAGCAGTAAATAACTCCCCTGGAGCCTTTAAGGGGAGCAGTAGGAGAGCAAACAAAAAGTTCTTCCCAGGTAATCAAGGAGAGCATTTTTGTAATTGAATTACCCTCACCGGAAAACAAGTCAATTTGGGAAACAGTTTCTGGGAAAATTTGACATTTGGAGATCGCACCAAACTTCACTAAATGTACGTGATCCCATCATGATTATTGACGTTTTTTTGCAAAACCAAGGTCTTTAAAATTCCAACTCCTAAGACTAAGAGTGGCAAATTTCACTTTATTATTCCCCGCCATCATCGCCCGGCATCATCGGCGATTCGCTTCGCTTGTTTCCAACATCAACAAAAACATTTTACAACCGCATGGTCTGTTGGTTCTTTGTCAAATCGACCGGTCAATTGATGCGCATGACATATAATACTGATAAAAAGAATTCTGGGTATTATTCTGCATCAATTGTACAGTGTTTACACGTCAGTCTCTGGCGTGATTTTTAATGACGTTGAATGGCTCAGGTAGCCCACAAAGCTTACACCACGATCTACAAATGCTTTTCTAGCTATGCGATCTATTTTACAATGCAGGGCTTAACATTTTTGCGAGAATTTTGGGCGACTTTTCCCGTTTCATTTTTATAGAAAAGCTGTCAAAGAGAGCACTCTTGCATGATCTGTTGATCATGTGGAGGGATCAGATTAATAAGCTTTGGACAATCACAAGGCACGCGATTGGTCACAGACAGTTTAAGGCATCGCGCGCGCCTTAAAACTCAGTCCCTGAATAATTCATTAAAAAGGCTTTTTTGATGGGCCCAACCAACTCAAATTCTTGCATTTGGTTTACCTTTGGAAATTTTTTTTATTCTTTTTTAGAAGTTTTGAGAATTTGTGAAACTGTTATATTTTCCCTTAATGTTCCAATTCTTCAATATTTTCCAGTTATGCTCCAATACGCTAAGCCTTGTTACATTGTTAATCAAGATGATGATTAAATATATACAGATAGAACTTCCAATGATCAGAGTGACCCCCACCCCCCCCCTCCCCCCCCCCCCTCCCCCACCCGCAACACTCTCTAATTCTTCCACATAAATATACTTTTTCTGCCCATGTGTGACATGTTGTTGCAAAATCAGATGGAACTGGACAGGGTCAAATTGGAGTTTTTGATAGAATCTTTTTAAGGTTACATTCTCTGTATAATGACACTTTCCATTTTGAAATTGGACATTCCTGTCAACAGTTATGGTTTTAAAATTTATTGTAATTAAAGAAATGCTATAATTTGTTCACTATTCTAGAAACTAGTTTGGCCTCTTTTTCTCACTTTTCACCCTTGCCCAATCCCATCTGATTTTAATCGAACAGGTCACATTTTCCATCCCAATTTGAAACTTTCAATAATTACTAAAAACCTCGAGAGTCCAATTATTTTTTAATTCTCCATCCCCCAAATAAAGTGTCTATCTATATCCTAGTATTTGCTGTAACTGATGAAAGAATAGACCAATCTGATTAAAACAGGAACATTTAAAACCCCATGATTTTTGACGCAAATGACAGACACTTGAATGACAAAGGAGGGGAATTGTGAGGATTCAACAATTCAATGATGACAGTGAGAAGTATCACCAGTGATTCTATTAATGTTGGGATAGGAATGTCCTATACTGCACATACAAAAATAAAAGGTCACATTTTCTAGGCTATTGAGCTTATTCACTTTTTGAGTGTTTGTCGTCTGCTTACATATAGGTGTCTATTGTCTGCTTAGGTATAGATTTAATTGAAGTTTAATTGGAATTGTTGGACAAAATCCTGAAATATTGTGCAGTTTTGAAAATTATCATAAAAACCTTATGTGCTGCAAGGTTTTTACCACCCTGAATATATATTTAATTGTTTGTTTATGCATTTTTAGTTCAGTTTGTCACTTCCCTTTAATAAAATAACACCATACCATTGTGGCCTGTGTCTGACAGACCTGATGCATAAGTAGCAAGCTTCGCGCTAGGCTGCGTTTTTGCGTCCCGGACGCTCCAAAAGCAATTCTCACGCACGAAATGTGTCAAAGCAATAGGTTCATGCGTCCCACGGGACGCAACTCAAAATTTGTAGGGAACGTCAACAAAGTAGAAAGTAAACACGAATAACACCATTCGCACGTGTTATTTCTATTTTTTATTACACAAATTTCGTTTTCGCATGTCGGAGGATGGCTGAAATTACCGCGATCGTTCATGTATCATCTGGTGTAGAGGTGGATTGATTGATTATACTCGTGTAAAATACACATTACTCAGATCGCGTATTACTACAGCGAGCGATCGTCCGTGTTTCATCTTGTGAAAGAGGTGGAAAAAAAAGATGGCCTGCGCACAACCAAGAATAATTGTAATTTAAACCGACCGCGCATCCGCTTGTAAAGGTATAGGAAAATGGATAACTCGCTCTCTGATTTGACTGACGAAGCATTTTGTCAATAATGGCGGACAAGGCACGACACAGTACATTTCTCGCACATTGGAAAACAACTTTCCCGTGGGTTAAGTATGACCGGGCGAAGCACGCCATGTTCTGTACTCTTCTGCAATTGAATCAACGCTGACAGTAGACAGGAAGACAGCACAGCAGTAGCAGTACTAAAGTGGGTACTTATTTAACAACATTAAACAATATAGTAACAAATGCAGCATCAAATAACGCAATGCCATGCTTCGTGCTTGATAATTTGATGGGACCCCCAAAATTTGTGTGGGACCCCTCATTTTTGTATTTTGTGCATGCTCATGAGTCCCATGGGACCCCCAAGATTTTTGACCCAGCGCTACCCTTGATAAGTAGACAACAGACAGCGCTACAGTGCCACCAAAATATGATCATGGAAAAGTTAAAGCTCCCAGATGAAGTAGCTTCTGATTGGCAATCTGAGTCACACACCCTGGTATCACCAAGTCACCAATTACGAGGATGTTCTAAAGTCCACACATTTTTCACCGTCTCAAACTACCATACCCAAAACCTGACCTTAACCTTGAAGTCATGCATGATATGTCGCATCATTACGAAAAGCCTGCATAGGCGTGAAAAGGCTGGCTCAGAACAACTGGCCTCATGACGACACCCAATTTGAACTTTTTTAACAGTAAACTGATAGAACAAATTATTTGAGGATTCAAAATGAAACTGGATGAACTTTAATGAGAATCAAAATATTATTTTTATCAAATTGAACAAAAATAAACTTAAAAAATACTGCAAGTCACGACTTGTGAATCCCCCTGGCTGGGAGATCAACTAAATGAGGTCGAAGGTCACACAGGGGTCATGTTCCCCCATTGTTCATGTTTGTTTTCTCCAAGTTTGACCTTTGACTTCTAATGACCGTTGACCTCGGATGACCTCTAATTAATTTGAGACATGTTCACCTGGTTTTCATGTTTCATTTCTCCAAGTTTGACGTCAATCGGGCAACTTTTACGATTTGACCTCTGGATGACCTAGATGACCTTTGCAAATTAGACCCAAAAAAAAGCAGCTACCGTGTTTGACCATGGCCTACCTATCGCAGAAGTTTTGAAGTCAATCCGTCCATCTGTTCAAAAGATACAGCATTCAGAAAAGGCTAACCAAAAAGGCTAACCAAAAGGCACATACGGACACCACACACATACACACATTGACATGATGACAAAATCCCCTTCTGGTTTTATAAACCAGGGGGATAAAAAGAAATAAAATGTTGTACCACATCAATCGTCACCAGTCTTTTCAGCCACAGCAAGCATTATAAACATCAGAGATCACCACACAGAGATCATGCACTGAATGTTGCCAATGTTTATATTTTTATAAGCAAACAAAACATTTTAAATAAAATATCTAAATATATTTGTTAAATTTTAAGTGTTAGGTAACTTTAACTTCAACTTTGACTATCACAATGACTTTTGACTTTAACTTAAATTTAATCTGTTATGTTTTTGGCAGCCATCTTGGAAATTAAAAAAGGAAAAAAGGAAAGCTTTGCCTACTCCCTTTTTCCAAAACAGGATGTGAAACATGCTTTTTTACATTCCTGCCTTATTTGTCCAATATTTTAGTGGGCTTATTTATCATCTTATAATGATATTTTGCTTATGCCGCAGATACTTAACAATACTATATTCCTGGTGTAATTTTCGATACGTTTTAAACATAAAAACAAAAAGTGTATTCATTTTCACATTTCAACCCAAAAATATAACCTGTCATAATAATCAACATTAGGTGAGAAAAGACAAACTAAAGTGAAAATCATAAATAATGATATGTGGGTGGCTATGGATAGGTGTGTAGTGTTAATAACAACAAATACCTTTGATTTTGATTTTCTCAATGAAGCCAAATGCTGTAAATAAACATTTTCAAAGAATATAAATGTGGGTTTTTTTCTTTTGCTTGAATCTAGCAGATTCAATGGGCTGAATTTCTTAAATTTTTATAAATAAAAGCGAGCAATTTGTTGGCAGAAGATGCTTGGACTGGTACAAAGGGCAATTGTTTATTTGTTTACATGTTTAATGGACCACTGCAGTGGCAGGGTATGTACTACCTTGCATGGATGAGTCATGATAATGAAAATTGTTTCAATGCAATAAAATGCTGACATTTCTGGCCTTAAACATTTTTGGAAAACATTTACCCTGACATTTTTTTTAAATTTGTGAACCTTTTCATCTAAAATGTTACCTATTTAATTGTGAAAATAATTGGAAAATTTAATTTTGTGAATACAAGTACCCACCTCTTCCACAACATCAGAAGATCGCCTTCTCATCACCCCATTCTCCATGCTGGTCAGTTGGTTGCGTAACCAGCGCTTGTGGAAGCTATTGGGTGTGGCACTCCCGTTGCTCAGCGGGGATGGAAACGGCGTGAGAAAACTATTGCTAGAGGCTGCAGGGATAATCAAAGAGAGACATGGGAAAGGAAAAATGAAATATGTGACGCCGCATGTCAAAACCAGGTACAATCGGGCAGGAGTACAAAATTGAGTTATTGATGTAATATAAAAATATAGGCTTTGCACTTTACAACACCACTTGTTTTATTGAAATCGGACATTTCTAACTCGAGTTGTAATATTTTGAATTTGGACTGCCTGAAATGTTAACAAATAGAAAACGTCCATTAAAATTTGCATAAAACAAAGGAAATGATAAAGAAATAAATAAGAAAAAAACCATTAAAATATTATTTCCCGAGGAAATTACAGTTTGAAATGTATATAGCATTTTTTGACATGACTAGCATTTTGAAATCATGAGAATCTAAAAATTGACAAAAATAACCCCCAAAACATTTTTGGAATTTTTCTCCATTCATAACTCTGCCCAATTCCACCTGGTTTTGACATGCAGTGTCACATATGAGATATTTCAGGCCTGGAATTGAACATGCCCATGCTGGCTATCATCTGTGTCAGGCGAGAGAAGTTGCAAAAGCATACACACTAATGGTTGGTAACATGTTTCAAACTCGCAATGTGAGTTCCCAGATTGAGCTGGTGAAATATCTGCTGCACAGGTTATTTCTGTAAGTGATCAGGTTGATTCTGTGAGGGGTCATTTATGACCGACTCATAAAACAGCTAGTTCTGTTTTAAACATAACAGATCTTCACTTCATTTGCCGCACTATTCAACTGGCTCACGCTTACTTGTTACGAACCACTGATCACATTGATCACAATACAAAGCTTATGGCTGTATCATAATTCGGAAATAGATGTATGGGCCCAAGCTTCAACCAGTCACAATGATTTACTGATGTGCACTATGTCAATGAATTGTGCTAAAATATTTTTTACTATGGATGTTAAGGGTAAATTACACTAGATTCTATTCAATTGACAAAGAGCAATGGCTTGAATGAACCAGTCGCCAGTGGCTCTTTATAGTTAAATCTGACTTTCTTACTACAGAGAGCCTAAGGTGATTGTTTGGTGGTAGTGTAAACAAGTCTTGTTGCTACATACCCAGTATTACAAACTCAAATATCACCATGGTGTGGTACAAGTGCCATCTAGACCAAAGCCCAAAACCGAAAGTAGCCCAATTTACAGTAAGCTCATAGAAAACGCTTTAGCAGCCCAACCTTCAGCAAACTGCATCACCCATTTTGTTTGGGTTGTGGCGCACAGAAAAAGTAGCCTAATTATGAAGTCTAGCTGTGGGGTTGGCAAACCTACACCTACCTGATGCTGCTGGGCTATTGTCGTCTTTGTTCTTATATGGAGACTGTGGCACTGCAACAGGCATACTATGAGCTGAAAATAAAAGTATAGGAATTATTTCATCAACTTTATTTAGCAATACAGTAATCCCCAGAGGTTTCCAATGTATATTTCTTCACGTTTTCCACAAATCCCATCAATCTTATTTGGTATTAGATGTACCTATGCAGACTATAGCTTAAAGGTTATCCTTATTCCTTGGCATGTTATCATTTTTAGGTTTGCTGTAAGTGTATGTTTATTTGGATTTCTAAATTTGTATATTTGTAAACCGTGCAATGCTACTTTTAGTATGATATGATAATATGCTGAATAAAATAAAATAAAATCCTTTCCATCTTTCTGGTCAAAGAACTCAATACAAAATGTTCAGTACAACAAGCATTGAAATTGACAGCAGCAAGCTTCGCGCTAGGCTGCGTTTTTGCGTCCCGGACGCTCCAAAAGCAATTCTCACGCACGAAATGTGTCAAAGCAATAGGTTCATGCGTCCCACGGGACGCAACTCAAAATTTGTAGGGAACGTCAACAAAGTAGAAAGTAAACACGAATAACACCATTCGCACGTGTTATTTCTATTTTTTATTACACAAATTTCGTTTTCGCATGTCGGAGGATGGCTGAAATTACCGCGATCGTTCATGTATCATCTGGTGTAGAGGTGGATTGATTGATTATACTCGTGTAAAATACACATTACTCAGATCGCGTATTACTACAGCGAGCGATCGTCCGTGTTTCATCTTGTGAAAGAGGTGGAAAAAAAAGATGGCCTGCGCACAACCAAGAATAATTGTAATTTAAACCGACCGCGCATCCGCTTGTAAAGGTATAGGAAAATGGATAACTCGCTCTCTGATTTGACTGACGAAGCATTTTGTCAATAATGGCGGACAAGGCACGACACAGTACATTTCTCGCACATTGGAAAACAACTTTCCCGTGGGTTAAGTATGACCGGGCGAAGCACGCCATGTTCTGTACTCTTCTGCAATTGAATCAACGCTGACAGTAGACAGGAAGACAGCACAGCAGTAGCAGTACTAAAGTGGGTACTTATTTAACAACATTAAACAATATAGTAACAAATGCAGCATCAAATAACGCAATGCCATGCTTCGTGCTTGATAATTTGATGGGACCCCCAAAATTTGTGTGGGACCCCTCATTTTTGTATTTTGTGCATGCTCATGAGTCCCATGGGACCCCCAAGATTTTTGACCCAGCGCTACCCTTGGACAGCAGTCCTGAAACACAGTCTGTTGGGTTCAAACATAACTTTGGGTGAGGTGAAGAATGTTGCCTGCTCTGGGATTGGAACACTGTAGTTTAATCAGTTCCAAATTGGCAAGAAATATTCGGTTTTTATCTCTCTGTGCGCAAAAGTAATCCAAGCGTTTGGGCGCGATTATGACCACATGCACACGGTTTTAGTAGCACACAATCATCATGCATGTGATCCACAGTGTGCCTGTTGCCTTCATGCACACCCGCATCCTTCGGTATTCATCCACTGCTGTAAAGAGGTTTCACCAAATTTTGGAACTGATCAAACTATAATTTTCATAAGTCATTTATGAATAAACCTGAGAGCCTTCATTATCCTGAAATAGTCGGCCTAAAATATCCTCAAGACACTGCGAAGGATTCCAAGCGGTATAGCCTAATACCTGGGCATTGTGTTTACATAGATACGCCCCCTAATTGATTGAGGTTACTCGAATATAGATAACCTCAGTTATGTCTTTTAATCCTTGGATCAAAAGACTTACTCCCAGCTCAGATGAAAAACAATTTCAGTTGGATGAACTTACATAACCCTATATCTGAACTTAAAACAATTGTTCCGAATGAACTATATTTTATTAACATGTTTTTTAAGTTGTTTTAACAACATTTAAATGTCAATAAATGTAAGGGGATATTAAAGGAAATCCTGATATCATGTATACTACATGAACCCTGGGACCACACTTTTTACTCTTGATACATTTGGTACATTTGTTCCTTCCTTGTTATACTTTGTTCAGGCGAAAAATTGCAAGGCTTATATTTATTACAAAGGGAATCTCTACCATCGCACGCATCTATCGACCTAAAAGTAAGTTGCGCACATCGGGCATGCCATACATTCATGTCCCTAGCACGCACAGCTATTAATCGTGCATACCAAACACTTACACCAATAGACAAACATGACATGGATGTTTTTCTTTTTCCCAGGCAATGCTCATAGTTTACTCCTATTCGGTACCAAACAAAGTATACAGTATTCAAAAAAGTAACTGACCAGGTGATATACATACAGTCATACTCATAATTCCAAAACTATAGCTTCAACATGAAAATATTATATTATAAAATTGTGACAACATTTCTTCTCCTTAATTTGAGATATTGCACATGACACTTGACTGATGTGTTAAAAACCAGAACTAAGTACAATTTTCATGTTTACACTGGGTTTTTTTCAACACATGGGATAGTGTGGAATGTATGCGTGCAGGGCGTAAATCAATAGAAACATCCCAGGTCCGCATCCCACTATCGGCCACTACCAGTTAATCAATAATCTGCCTATCAACATAGAGACTGCCTGTTGCAGCACCAAGTGCAAAAATGAAATTTGTACTTTGTTTTGATTTTCAGCTCATAGCGTTCTTGGTATATAACTATAATCTTCACATCAAATATTTTAAATTTAAGAGAAGAAATGTTCTCACAATTCTATAAATTAAAATGTTTACGTTGGAGCTATAGTTCTGGAATATATAAACATGTTTATTTATAAACATGTTTATTTATAAACATGTTTATTTATAATCATGTTTATTAAATTAAGCTTAATTAAAAGTACTGTAGTAGACCTACCAACTGGTTCCTTGTCCATGTCTCCAATAGAGCTCATGCTGATGCTGCGTGGCATACCCAGGTCAGAGGTCGATGCCAAGCTGATGGTATCTTTATCTAAACTGTCCTGGTCGCTGAAAAACAATAATGTAAAACAGATTGAATACAATGAACGAATAAATGGTAATACACTCAGCGATTGTTTGAGAATCCTTTCTAACATGTGACCATCCACCACAAATGAGATGTAAAGTCATTCTGACATTTTTTTTGAGTTATAAAGAGAGAAATTCTCCTGAAAATCAGCTTTTCAATGATGTATTACATATCCACATTGCTTTTTATATAGGTAGTATTTATAAGCATTGAAAATTCCTTTGTTTCATATTGTTTATTGAAATGTTCATTGAGCCATATCGGAGAACTTGATTTGCTGACTTTACGGCACCTTTGTGCAGGAAAGTCACATATGTGACCCGTCACATCAAAATGGACATGTTAGAGGCACAACTCCAATTTGAGTTACACATATCAGCTGAAAGAGCACATTCTAAGCTTTAAAATGATACCTTGTTGAAGGAAATCGGACTTTGGAATCACAAGATATAGTTTCAAGAACCATATTTTTTACTATTATTTTCTTTATATTTCACCAACTTTATTGGCTTCTTATTCAAAACTGTGTTTGCCGACAACATGTCCTTTTTGATGCGACTGGTCACATATAGTTATCGTTCATTTCAGTACCACCAGGCAGTGATGTCACTGTGCCATTTCCTGATCGCATACAGGCATATATACACACAGCGCATAAACATAGAAAGACAGAGCCCATGCAAGTGTAAATCCTGTAAGTGATGTTATCAGCAGCAAAATCACTTATAGTTCATTTGACTTTCAAAAGATGTTAACATCGCTGCCAAATTTCTAGATTGAAGTACTTTAATCATATGCAATGCATGAAGCACGGATGAATACATACACATGCTCAGGGACAGATCCTACATATGCACGCATACATTCTGGGTTGGTTAAGTGCCATCACTGTGTCGTGAATGGCTTTGGATTCTTTTGCTGGAATAAATGTTAAAAAGAAAGTATACCACTTTGTTTATGTCATTTTGAGTAACATTCAAATCATGGTTTATCTTTGTTGTTAGGGGGAAATTTGGTATCAAATTATGCCTAAAAGATTCATCTAAATGCCTATCTAGCCTGTTTGGTCAAAAAAAATTGAATATTACTCAAAATGACATAAACAAAGTGGTATACTTTCTTTTGTTCAACCCTTTATATTGATTTTGATTGTTTGTTTGTTTGCTTGCTTTTTTACACTGATGGTGCCTAGAAGTATGTGTTACAAATCCAATTAAAGAGTTCTTGGATCCCCACAACATAACATTGCATGAACAGCTCTATGAAGTATAAATAAGAATCTGGATGATTTCTAATAATTTTGTTGCCCAGATTCTTCTCAAGGACTGACTCGTGATTTCTTGGCTTTTTGCCCAGATTTTAACCCAGATTAGTAAGAGAATGACTAAATACTCATGACTTTACACTTTTACAGTTGTTTTAGGTGCCTCTCACAAGATGCACTGCTTATCACACTGTCTTGTGACAGTTATCAGCACAACAATAAAGCATGAAATATTCGCAACATGAACATTTTGCAAATTGCCAACATCGGCCATATATTTGTGGTATGAAGATGTCCCAATTGCTCAATTCGGATAGAGCATTGGCTCGTAGAAAGAAAAAAAAGGTTCTCAGCACAAACATTTTGCAAAGTCTGTACTACTGTGATATGCTTGAAATTAAAAATGCAAGCGAATATTTCCTGTTACTGCAATGCTGACAGTATAGGTTATCGACCTAAAGAAATGTCACTCGTGTAAGAAATGTGTCAACTATGCATGAGTGACACAGGAAATGTTCAAGGTCTAGTAAATATAGACACAGAAAGATTGATCTTACTATTTATCAATCTATATTCATATTTAAGAATATGATTAATATTTTTCTCGGAAATATCATCAAAGTATTTTTAGAATGACTATGCAACCAAGGCCAATATCTAATTTGAGGCAGTTCTTAATATTTCCTGCGTACTTTACTGGAAACCATATTGCTGATTCTGCAATTGGCTCTAATATGACGACAATAACCGGGTTGCGGTGATTGCGAGGCCTAGGGAAGGGAGGTGGGGTACATAAAGTTGTCATCATCTGTTAGAATGAAACTTTACTATAATTCATTCGGTTCCAAATTAGTGAAAAATTTGAGTTTTTTATCTCTTCTCGTGCAAAAGTAATCCAAGCAAAGGCACACAATTTTGCCCATGTGGATGTGATTTTGGCCTAATACATGCATCGCACAAATTTGATGCACAGTGTGTTTGTTGCATTCATGTGCACCTCCACCCTTCTGTATTAATTCGCTGCTATAAAGAGGTTCACCAATTTGGAGCTGATCAAACTATAACCACCCTTAGTACGGATTGCCAGGGAAATAAAAAGTGAGGTTTCACAAGGAATTTGATCAGCAAAAAGAATCTGTTTATTTGATGCAAAAGATTGATACAAGAACAGATTCCCTCAGCCTATCACCGCTATCGATCACAGAAGGGGATACAAGCAAATGGACAATGTGATTTTGGGAACCTGACTCCCTGGTAAAGTTGACTAGGGTACACACTCCCTATGCACATGGACTTAGATTTGAACCCCACCACAGGAAGGGCATTTCCCCATAGGCATTTTCCCCAATTTGATCGCCACTTTCCCCATGGAGGGGAGGGGCATTCGGCTTAGGAAGGTTAATAATTAGTCATACTTACATGCTGGCATCTTTCGGCCGCTTCAGGACACACACCTGAGAGAGCAGAAGCTGCGGGGGTACCTTGATGTGGTGAACTTTAAGTAGAGGACCCTTGTAGACCATGGCATCGGAGCCGAACATCATCTCGGCTAACAACTTCACATCAGAGCTTGGACGGAGAAACTGTCGATATGACGACAAGTAAATAATGAGAATATTGAAGTTATTTATTAGCATGGCATGACAAAAGTACTCTATTGAACACTAAAATGACATCCCCAGATTTGTGTTGCTTCCCTATAGCATGCATCCCAGCAGAAAACTCCATATCCCATACATAGATGGCAAAACCCAGAATGTGAAAAGCATACCTGAGTTCTAAAGACCCAATATTTTTCCACGACATCTTGCCACACAAATTGGGTAGGAAAAAAAGTACTTTTGCCACTATTTTTTGGTGTGAAACTAAATGTGAGTGGCACCCCATCCCCATGGTAACCTATCAAGTGTTCCCATCAATGCATGCATTAATCAACATCACTGCACCAAAGAATCAAGAAAACTCCTTAAACTCACTGTGTAATTGCTATTACCACCAGGACTACCATTCTGTTCTGCAGAAGGGAGACTTTCTTGTGACCCTGATGATGAGGTAGCGGAGGGTTTCAGTCGCGAAAAAGGTCCAGCAAAAGCACACGGGGTGGACCGTGGAGGTTGCCTCTGTAAAATAACAAACAATTGATATTGTACATATTATGGGGATACTAGAAGTTAGTCATCAAATAAAATATATTGACAGAACAGCGTATACTAATAGTGGTTATTGGAGCATGGAGATGCATTATTTGCATGTGTGCTACTGTATAGGGCTGACTATCTTCATTGATGACACGGGTGCAAATCTCGTTGCATTGGGGATGCAAGTGATATTATGACTAGACAGTCACTTAAATGTAATCAAGGAATAGATGTGCTCCTGACGTCCAAGGTTCAATTTGTAATTTATGAAAGACGATATTTTCACAAACTAAATGTTTGTATTGTTGGTAATTTGGTAATTTATAATTTGTTCTCTTAAACTCGCTAAACATGCAAAATGCTATTAATATGGTGTCTTTTTAAAAAATCACTTACGTCGTTTCTTTCATCTTCCTTCTGATATTATGACTACAGTCACTAAATGTAATCAAGAAATAGATGTGCTCCTGACGTCCAAGGTTCAATTTGTAATTTATGAAAGACGATATTTTCACAAACTAAATGTTTGTATTGTTGGTAATTTGGTAATTTATAATTTGTTCTCTTAAACTCGCTAAACATGCAAAATGCTATTAATATGGCGTCTTTTTAAAAAATCACTTACGTCGGTTCTTTCATCTTCCTTCTTTCTGATTGCTTTGGAGTCAAACAACAGTTGTTTATCTCGTTCTCTAAACACTAGCAGGCGAATCTGACTCTCCTGGAACTCGGGCGCTTGCCATCTGAAAAATTAAAATTGAATGAAATTTGCTTGATCATAATTATATCAACTTTATTATAATGATATATGATATACTTATCATTTGGGGTATTGGGAGTGCGCCTTCATTTTTCTGGAAATCAGGTTTTTTAGTTTATGTTTATGTACTTTAGGCATACTAACTACCATCTAAAACCGTTTACCCTAATTCGCCATCGATCATGTAAAATTTCACAATTTGGTAAATTTCGATGTAGATCACATAAAAATAATCAGCATCACTCACCACATTACTAAATTGCTTCTACCAAATTTTAATCTACATGTAGCACCATTGTTCAACCGTTTCCCATAAATCATTACACTTCAGAGTTCCTAAGTACTTGTACCTTATCTATTGAAACAATTCTTTTTTCAAAATTTCAGTTTTTCAGCAATCTCTCAATGCCCCTTTAACTATGTTTTGCATTACATTTTGGCTTATATTGTAAAACCTGCAAGACTAGGAGTTTTCATTATACACAACTACAAGTACAATTCAAAACATGGAATAAACATACTATAAAATGCAGGCACATAAATGAATCACCACAAAGGTTGACTATCCTTCTAGGACAGTCAACTCCCTAGGGATTAGTAATATTATGAGATCATTCTGTGATCTGTCACATGGGTTCTGTTTGGTTTTAGAAATACCCTAAATTAACATTTAAGGCGGATTAATGAGTCAGGAGATAAGTCTGTAACTTTTCTGCAGGATCCACTACTTTACGGCACCTAAGGAAATACCCTAAATTAACATTTAGGGCGGATTAATGAGTCAGGAGATAAGTCTGTAACTTTTCAGGATCCATAACTTGTACATAGTTCAAATATGCACTAATAACATGTTTATTTGATACAGAAAGTTGGGGAAATTTAAAGAAATAGATACAATCGTGCTCCATAAATCCATAACCCCGGCGGCATGTTTGCGGGAATAAAACTATCAGGGGAGAATAATGGGCAAAATGTGGGCGAAAAATCAGGCACCGCTGGGGATCGAACCAGGTCGCATGGGTGGCAGTTCGCAGTCGCATGGGTGGCAGTCCCCTGCCTATCCAACAGAGCTATAAAGGTGGCAAACTTACAAAACATAACTTGTTCCTGCACATACATGATAGCCTGCCAGCACGTGGCCGGTGACTGGGGAACCACATGCTTCTGGCACATGGTAGTGTAGTATTGTTTAGCATTCAGGGCCATAACTTTATAACTTGCAATTGAGAAGTTTTATTACCCTCAACAAGGAAGGTCATCCTTTTTAGAATATCCTCTTCCAACGGATCCATCCAAGTAACTCAATTGCAAGGCTTGCTTTTAAAACAGGGCTTGACTTAAGTATGCATATAATCGAGTTACATTGTAATGTTTGGGGTGGGGTGGGTAAAAGTTGTAATAATTAGAGGGGGTTAAAAGTATCTCCTGAACTTGGACCCTCTCGTTGAACAAACCAAAACTGAAACATGTAGATATGTCATTCTTATGCTCCATCCAAGTGATTTTGTATTGTAAGCAGTCTGAGACTTGCACTGAGAGACTGGAAACAATCTCAAAGTAATATTGTATTGGTCCTAATACTTTTTTAAGCAATGTTTTTTAATCACCCTGATAATTATCATTATTTATGTGTTGTTGTGTGAGTCATGGAAGCAAATACATGTAACTATATTCAACAACAACATGTACATTTGTTCATTTTCACTTTTGCTATGGTTTGTTAAACCTGTCTTGTTATTGTTACCTGTTTGTACTACTAAACATGATTCATTACTATCAATGGTGCATGTGTGTGTGGGAATTACATGTATACCACTCACAGCAATTACAGGGTCATGATCAAGTCCTTGTTTGTATTTGGTATTTGGGTACCAGGGGCGAACCCAGGGTCTGAAGTTGAAGGGGGGGGGGGGGGCGCAAAATAATAACATTTTTTAATCTTTGCCCTAGAGCGTAGTGTCCAGGGGCCCGCTCAAGGGCCCTCTAGTGGGATTCAAAGGCAAATCCCCCCTGGGGGAGGGGGGCTCTCAAGGGGTGGAGCCCCCTGAAGCTGTTGGGTTTTAGCATTATATCTGAATGGCCTAGAAAAGCGCTCCTTGCTATAAATATTTATAACTTTCAAGACTGGTCAGTGGCGAAGTTTACAAAATATTTTTCCCGATGTGATTTCCTGGTAGAATATGCATGCGGCACCAGCAGTATCAATATTTGGTTGGACGAATGGGGGCAAATGGGCAATAAGAAATGGGTGTGTCAAGAGAAGAAAATTAGGGCAAAGCGTGTGAAAATGTTGGCTTTTAATGTCCAACCTGCTTAAGCATAATTTGGCCTGAAATTATTATATATTTAACCCAATTTTAAGGTAATTTTCACATGAAAAGTCATCATTTTCAATTGTTTTGGGCAAATGGAACGGTGCTTGATCTGACTGGGAGAAATTGGGTCGGGAAGCAAGGATTGTTGCCCCCCCCCCCACCATGGTGCTGCCACTGGACTTATAGTATCCCTTCCTTCCTCACCCTCCCTCATGCCCTAATGTCTCTCCCCCTGGGTTTATCGATGAGTACCTTAACCGTTGTCCTACTGAGTCTTTTTTGTAACACGCCCCCCCCCCCCAATAAAGTCCAAAATAGAGATGCAGAGTATGCTTATGTGGTACTAAAGTACTATGGTATAGCTAGAGGATCTCCTCTTTCCATACAATTACCAAAATAAGTACAAACATCCCTCGCATGATGTCACAAACTACATAAACATGGCCATTGGCCAACCTTAAAATGGCGCTGTAAAGCAGGGCTTGAATTAATCAAAGGCATCGAAGGCAATTGCCTTCGATGCCCCAACTAGTTGCCTTGATGCCCTCAAATTATGGATGTTTTCACTCCATTCAAAAGTACATAATGGCCTTGGATAAAGTTGGTGCCCCTTTCAAATTGCCTGCTATTTTCTTTTCTTATTTCAAGGCCTGCTGTACAGTGAAATATAGGCCAAAAAAAGAAAGAAATTAGCTATGCCTCCCTATTTCAGATTCGCACTATCCTCTTGTTTAAGACGATATCTCTTTACTTCATCAGGGGTTATACTTGAAAATGCCTTGCTTTGAGCATGCTTTGAGGGAGGGCAGGGAAAGGAATTTTGCACTATAAAACTACATGTAAAACAACATTTCTTTTGGCGAATAATGAGTTCAAATACTTTCTAGAATTCAGTTTGAAGAAAAAAATGAGGATGGCCCACATTCACAAGTTGCTTACAGACCTGGCCTTTTACAAAGCAAAAGTTGACGGCCCCTCCACTCCTGCTGCCCCCCCCCCCCCACCCCCTCCAATTACAATGTGCATAAAAAGAGCAACGCAAACTGTCTGTATGTCTTTGCATATTTAACATATGATTGCTCAATTTACTTTACAAACAAAATCACTACCCTAGTTAGTCACTCCTTGTCACATGAGTGCAGTGATAGGCTGATAGCACTATGCAAACTTCTTCTATTTAGTCAATAGCACAATATTTTCAATGCATTAAAGCATTACTTTCATGATTAAAGTCAGCGGTTGTAACAATGAAGGTCAAGGTAAATCCATTGTCACTGTATATTAAGCATGAATAGTTCCCAGGTAAACAGTTCAACCAGTACTACCCTAGATAAATCGTGTGGCAGCTCTTTAATGTCTTTGGAAGATTTGTCTAATCAGTATGCTCCGGAACGGGAGCACGTTCAGGTTGAGGGTGTACAATTTAAAGTGACACACTACCATCAATTTTTACACAGTGACAGATCAAGTAACGGGAGTTAGTTTTCCGCTGGGTGACAAATAAGTTCCATACATCTCAAAGCGGGCTTGGGAACGGGACTGTGTTTCCTAGGGAAAGGCCTCCCGCCACAGCAATTTTCAAGATTGAAAAATTCTATTTTTGCCGATTTTGCAACCATAAAATAAGTCTCTTATAATATCTCTGAGATAAGACCCCTTTTTCACCCTCTGCTGCTAGCTCTTATGACCCCCCTTTTATCAGTTGCTAAGACCCCAATTTTATTGAAAATTCAAAAATCGTGAATAAGCGCCAATTTTTCGAAAACTTTACGTTCTAAAAAAAAAAAATATCTGCGTTCTTGCTAATCAAAATTGAACTATAGGCCAGTTCTCAAGACCTACTTTTTTGAAAAAAACAGTTCCTAAGACCCTATTTTTCGTCATAAAATCCACTCAGTTCAGTTCTGTAGCCCCTCTTTTTGAGACCCTGGGTGGCTAACCCCTACCCAAAAAAGGGTGAGTGCCCCCCCCCCCCCCCCAGGACTAATAGTAAGGATTCCTTCAACTTTAATGGCCTAATGTTGTTTGAATCATCATTCTTAAAATGTTGACGGTCAAAATTACTGAAAATAGTATTCCCTCTGCAAAGTGCAATATATATAAATTACAAATGGTGAAGCATATGAGATATAACTATCAGACAGTGTGTTTAACCTAAACGTGAACTCATTTGCATACAAATCAAGCCAGCTGATCAGGATATCATTATACTGTCACATGATGTCCACAAACAAGGACAGACTTTTTCCAAGTCTTGTTGCCAGCCAGCTTATCTGACAAGTATTGTTTTAATATTCAGAACGGTCACATGGTATACATTGTAGTCCACAAATATAGATAGACTTTAGTAAGTCTTGCTAAATTTGTCTCTAAATTGTAGATTATTATGCAATATGGTGATGCAAATTATAATGTTGAATCTGCAAACAAACTGTAGGCCTACTCAACTTTGGGATTTTATTCCTATAAATCTGTGCAACAATGTCTCATATTATTTATTCTGGCATAGAGGCTGTCTCATTTATAGCTTTCAAAAGAATTTTAGTTGGTTAAGATTGGTTGAGTAAAACATGTTTTATGTCTATTTAAGATTAAAAAAGTGTACAATTTAAAAACCGAACAAGAGTTGGGATATTTTTCTAATAAGCTCGTTTGAATTTCACTATTAAAGAAAGGTGCACACTCTAATCCGATCATCACAAAAGCCTGGTTTTATCTTTGCTCTGCTGAAGTTATGAAATAATGACATTGTTTTTGTCATTATTGTGCAATTAATATATGAAAATAATACCTGAGCAAGTTTGCTTTGTCTCATTAATTAGCTATTGTGTCACATGCATGTATCCACTTATTCAGAAATATCATGCGTCATTAGGTACAATACTCAATATTTTGTTCGGTTTCAAAAATGCAGTAACTTTACCAAAATAGTCATAACTGGATAACAGTACCATGAAATGCTGTGATTTTGGCTGATAACAGTAAATAAATGTAGCTATTCATTCAAGTATTGGTTGCCTTCATATTTACTTTGGGTACAGTTTTTTGTCACCCTGTAGAGACACCCACCAATAGAATAGACAATGTGTAATGCACTATCATTGGCAGTATAGATCATATCCTGCAATAGGGCATCTTGATCATGATTTGGGGTAACTGTACTTTTATTAATGGGTGGGACGGATCACACTTGTTCCCATAAATACTATAATACTAAGCATTTTCAGTATCCATGGGAACAACAACCCTTTTAATTATCAGGAAACATCCTGCCGTCAATGAAGCAGCCGGATCAATCGTTTAATGTTTCTATCTCTGAACAAATGTTTTGGTAGTCCATCCTATCTGACTGAGAACACCAATAATAACTGTCACACTCCGACTCATACAGTTGATATTTTATCACTTCCCCCTTGCATGGGATCCTGTTTTGGTTTTGTCTGTGTACTGTGTGATCTGTTGGGGCTACCCTCTTGCAATAGTTACACAGTGGTCACAGAAAAATGTGGAATAACTACAGCACACCCACCCGCCTTCTCATGTTTTTTAATAGAATATGACATCACATACGCATTTACAGTGAATATCAAAATGGAGGGAATTTTATAGTTTAAAGCCAAAATGCACACCAGGTGCTAGTTTTTCCCTCAAACATTTTTCTCTCTTGAGAAAAATGTTGATGGGTATTTCTCCCTTTGTATAGGGTGAGTGAAAACACTGGAAAGGTCTTGCAACTTCTTTGTGGTATGTCTCAATACATTGCAGACATCTGCCGTGTGTGATGTAAGGCCAATGTTTTTAAATATTTCAGTGGATAAGCTGGGAAAGTGGATTGTTTTGTTTAAAGAGCTAGAAGAATGTGTAGTCTAAAATCGGGGGGGGGGGGGGGGAGGGGGGGGGGGTAAACTATCATGCTGTAAGTGAGTGTGCATGACCACGGATTTTCCCGACATCCCCTAAACACATATTTCCTCCTAAGTGAAAATGCACCATAAAATGAGATTTGTGCATGTATTCTCTCTTTCTCCCTAACAAGTAAAATATTGACATGATTTAGCTTAGACCTCTTCACATCTTATGCACTCATCCTAAAAACCAACCCTTATATGTTTTCTTTTGGTC
>CM069442.1:63980067-64072296 GCA_035610835.1 Ophiura sarsii
ATAGCAGGAAAGGTCCTGCTATGTATACAATACCTGAATTGAAGCTGCTGGTCTGAAAGTCATGATTAGAAAGTTTATGCTCATATATAGGGAAATTGAGCGGATTGGGTGTTTTGTTTGACACAGATTCGTTTCACAAGTTCACTCGCGAAGTGGGTGTTTTGTTTGACACAGATTCGTTTCACAAGTTCACTCGAGCTATTCATAATGAGATTCGACTACAAAAAACTTGAATCTCTTCAATTTCAAATGGCGAGATCAATTCTTAAGGCACAACGTAATACACCGTCAATGTCACTCTTGGACGATTTAGGATGGGACACCCTTGAGTCAACCCATAATAGGATTAAAGTTAATTATTATTCACGTCTACATAATATGGGCCCTCACAGATGGCCTAAATTATTACTAAATGCAATGTTTATTATTCATGACTATGGTACTCAATTTAGATGGAAATGGCTTGACTCAATCAAATATATCTTATGTGATCACGGTATGGACTTCAACTTTTCATGCATACAACCCAATAACCCCAGATGGGTCCAAGTGTTTAAGAAAATAAGTGCTCAACAAAATTATGATAGATGGTATAAAAATGTATGTGATAAATCGTCTTTAAAATTGTATGTTCAGTTCAAAACACATCCATATTTGGAAAGTTATTTGAAGGACAAGCTTGATTTTTACGGGGCAAGCTTGAAGTTCAAAGCGCGTTCTAACACGCTTCCCCTGAATGGCAAGCTAAGTTCTTGGGAAGTTAATAATGACGGTATGTGCTTACTTTGTAAAAGTGGTTGTGAAGATATTAATCATTTTATGCTCTCATGTAAGTCTTTACATGCAATCCGTGACAATGAGCTCCATAACTTAAAATTAAATCTTCGCCGTGCAGGTCTATCATATGTATGGAATTTCTTCAGTGTTAGTGATAATAATACACAACTTTGTTTAATCTTAGGTAATACTTGTTTGAATGTCACCCCCATGGTGAGTAAATACTCATATGATGATACATTGATCGAAAAACAATTTGATGCTTTCTGTAAATCCTATTTAAAACGTGCATGGTCGTGTAGGACAGCGTTGTTAAGTAACAATAATAATAATAATAATAATAATATTAACTAATCAACATACACACTCCACGTAAGGTTTCATATGACTTTATGAGCCCATCTCCGTGTATGATTTTATATTGATGATTGTATGTTTATGTTTATGTTTATTTTGTAATTACTTCTCTCTCTTGTCTATTTCATATTTAATATTGTACCTTGTATTTTTGTGTATTTTACTCTTATTCTTTTGGATGCACCACCTTCGGGTGGGTGCCGCTGTTTTGAAAGTGTTTTCCGAATAAATAAATTAAAAATTAAAATATAGATTTACTTCATTAGCATATCATACGCATATGAAGCAGCTAAAAAGAAAGCTTCACACATGCTAATTTATTTTTACACTTTAACACCTTTAACATTTCCTTTGAATAATTTGTGAAAACCATACACCCAACCCATTGATACAGAAATCTTTGTTTGTTTAAGCTGAGGCGTTGTCTTTTTTAAAGACATTTCTTGTTTAAATATAAGTTACTTCAGAATTCTAAATGAACATTAAAGGCATATTATGTGATCTTTTCCAAGTAGCGCCCTCTATCATTGATTTTTACTATGAAAGCAGATTCTCTTGCAGATTTGCATTTTTGATCATAAATCACATAAAGATCTTCTTCTAAGTTACAGATCGATACGATTCCTAATTACTTCAAAATCATGGTTTGAAAATAGATTGTACCGAGCGGTACAATCTATTTTTTCAAATTTTACTCTAAATTCACTCTAAAACTATGATTTTGAGGTTATTAGGAATCGTATCGCTCTGTAACTTGGAATATATTCATGATTATTTTATGATCAGAAAAGTAAATCTGCAAGAAAATCTGCTTTCAATTTTTTCGAGGATTGAGGGCGTCCCCTGGAAAAGATCACATAATATACCTTTAATTGGTCATTTTTGCTGTTGCCACTCACGAAATCACAAATGCAGCCTTTATACCCAACATATTTATATTATGACTGTTGTATAGAGTAGTTAGAGCTATATCTTGGGAGCACTCATGGTTTTGAACACACATGCACTGAAACACATGCGACCTTCCACTCTAAATCAAAAGTCAATCATCAATCAACCACCCAAGTTGGCAAGGATGTCTTAGGTTTTAATTTTTAACGATCTGTGATTTTACCAACTTCAAAGAACATTTTGGTAACTCCCTGTGTCAGCTTGGACAGGGACCGGAAGACCCTTATGCTCCCCAACTATAGTGTGAAATTCTGATCTTCAGCCGTAGATTAGAATACTAGTATTTGAATTGATGTTATGTTGTACAAAGAGGGCTGAATTGTCTGAATCATTACAGGTGTATAAGTTCATAAAGGGTTCAACAAAAGAAAGTATACCACTTTGTAATAAATTAATACAATTGTTAAAATGTGCAATTCTCAGTTATTATCAAAATTGAGGGCGCAGCCTCCAGCAAATCTCTTCGTGTCCCTTTAATATAACCGTGTTTGTTTTATTACAAATTTTACATGTTTTAAATTTAAGATTTTAAAGGTTCTAAGATTTAGAGACCAAAAAGGTTCTGTAAGGTGTAGATCCCAATATGGATTAGAATAAGTGGGTAAAATCATCCCACATTAGCATGACCGTATCAAAAATGAAGGTACACCCCTGCTTATCATAAGTCCATGAATAGAGAGTGATAGTGGCGTGTATAGAGTGATCATTGACTTTGCAAACTAAAAATAACTGAAATAAGTAAATTAATTAAAAAATACGTTAAATCAAATTAACTTTATTTTAATAAAGATGAAAATTGAGAGGCATTGAGCATGAGAGATTGCTGAGAAAAATGAAATTTGGAAAAAATGAATCGTTTCAATAAATAAGGTAGTGTAGAAGCAATACGTAGGAACTCTGATGAGGTAGGCTATTATACATTGATGTGAAAATGGTTTATAGAAGAATAAGGAAATAATGGCGCTATAGATATTTGGCCCATTGAAGCAATTTATGTATGTGGCGAGTACTGTTGTGGCGAGTGATGCTGATAATATAAATTTCGATGTAATCTACATCGAAAATAATACCAAAAATCGTAAAATTGTACACGATTGACGGTTTCAGATGGTTTCAGATGGTATATGTTAGTAAGCCTAGTGCATACATTGCGTAGGTGCAAAAACCTAATTTCCAGGAAATTTGAGGGCGCCCTCCTATATGTAAAGTCTCTGGAAGGGAGGAGAGGATGACATCTCCATCTTGTTGAGCTTGGCTTGAATGAATCCACCGACGACGCGCGGAGACTCTTTTGGTATAGGGCCCGGTATAGGGCCTACTTGGTAGATAAGTCCTTAGTCCTTTAATCCTTAATAAGGAATGACTCTCAGGTTGTTTTTGAAGGTAGCCATAGTTGGTGCAGACACAATAGACTCTGGTCACAGATGGTTCCATGGATGGGTCAACCAGTATTGAGTAAAGTGACCCGTGAGCTGTTGTGTGTGTCTGTCTTAAAAGAATAGCTCTTCAACATGACCTCGTAAATGTTTGTGGGGGAGTGAGCCGTTTTGTATGTCCGTGAATCCCCGGTGAATACGGCGGTAAAAGTATAGAGTCAATAATATCACTCTTGATTTTTCGACTCTCCTCTCAAAAGTGAATTGAAGGGATTTCATTTGGAATTGAATGTCGGATTTAAAAAAGACGTAGGCCTATACACTTTGTCTGCACCTTCTCTAGTTTCTCAATATTCTGTTTTGTTTGAGGGCTCAGGGCCGTGTATGCATATTCCAGCCCCGGACGAATGGCACAATATTTGTTTCGTTTAGTCTGGAAAAAATGTTCTCGTTAAGTTGCAGGAAGAAGGTTCCATCCAGCAGAAGTCCGCGGAAAGAAGGAGTATTTATAACAGTCTTAGATTTAAAGTAAGATTAAATCGAATTACTATCGTTACATTATAATATGCTTTAAATGTTACAAAGCTGACTGTAAACATTCCAAAAGACACAGGATTAGTTGATAAAAAACTAAAAGGCGTAAATGGATCCCACATCTGCCACCAATTGATAATGTTTTATCTTGGCCCATTTGACTAGTTTGATCTAACTCTCAAAACACAGAGTTATGATAAGGCATATTAATTATTACCTCTATAAAAATGAAAAGAACGACCGTCGTCTGTACAAAGAAGAGTATTAGATATAAGCAGTAATATCCATTTAAAGTGGCTCTATTTGGATAAATCCAGTAAACATTGGGTGCACTTGGTTTCGGTACCCGTTTCTACCCTGCCTGCTACCGTACCAGCATATGAAATACTGCCCTCATAAAAAGCAATCAGGCTCGTTCATGGAAATTAAGGAATATTCGGTCTCTTTTGCCCCGTAAGCACCGAAGTAGGGGATCGTATCTGTGATCGCTGTGAAATCCGTCTCAATCTTGTCTAAAGACGGACGAAAATCATGGGATCGAATCAAGAACATGTAATCCTTAAAGGGACCCTGAAGGGTCATAGTGATTGGGTCACTCAAATTGCTACTACTCCACGATTTCCAAAGATGATTTTATCATCATCCCGTGGTAAGTCCACCATGTTGGAATTGGTTTTTAGTAGGGGCAGGCAGCTACCATGTTGAAACATATTATGGTTGAAATAATATTTTAGTTATAGTTTTGGACTTCAAAGTACTAAATGTTTACGTGGTTGGGGTTGAAATTAATTTGAAAACCCCAGATCTGGGCATCCTAATCTTATTTCGTTTTTTTAATAAGCGGCAATCCAGTATTTTGAAGGGATTTATAAATTTAGGCAAAATCGGTTTTTGCCGGAATAACTACATGTACACATGAATGAAACACTAACAGCAGCAATGTCTTGCCAGAGATTAGTACTAGACGTAACTGATGTGCGCTTGTCCTTAACAATTTAATTAAAATGTGTTAGTAATAGTACAATGTTAATGAGTTTATCATGATAAACATAGGCCTAATCATGTTTATTCCGTTATGGGCAAAATAAATCTAATTAGCGTCCCCACCACATCGCCGACATCGGAAGGAAACCTTTACATTTACCTTGATTGTAAATTGGCATCATCGGGACTCGGATCGAGGCTGTGATTATGCGCAGTCTGTTCAACAGACTAATGAATATGCAGTACAAAATTCTCGCTGACAGCGCTTGCATATCTGACCGTGCAGTATGGGTGTGTAAACAATGGCGATTTTACACACACTGCAATATCATGATATGAGATCGCGCGTGCTCACCTCACCGCTGCACACACGAAGTCTACGTTACAGCGGTAGGGATGTTCATATCATTGACTACAGAGGGCGACATTTTTTGAAAATTTGTTGCCAAAATCTGTAGAAAACTCTTATGTTTACCTCATTTAAATCCAGCGAAAAAGGAAAAAACAAGCTGGGATGTATTCACTGATGTCTTACTAACCACACACAAGCAACTGGACATCATGATTTTAAAGCACTAAACAAGCATAAATAGTTTAAAATTTGCATGAATTGCCCAGTTTTCAGCAATATGAGGAAACTTCTTTTGGTTATAACTTTTATTATTCAGCCTGCAGACATGGTTGAACCATCGTTTTTTATTGTAAAAGTACTTTGTTTCCATGTATACCATTTTCAAAGAGATAATTCTATTTTCAAAATGTTATGAACATGCCTAACAGCGGCAGTTCTTATTTTCATTTTTTACCACGAGTACGATTCAAAAGCAATATGCATATTCCCAACCCCCCCGAAAACAACCAAGTTTGTCCCTGATGTTACACACATTACATTACTTTAATCAGAACACGCATTAGATGGTCACATAAAATGACCAGCTCATAAAAAATGTTACATATGATTTTTCAGCCACATTTCAACCTTTTAACCTTTTTGATGTCAATCACAACAAATACAGTGTCATCATAAAAATGTTTTACCAATAATACCAATATTATGTGAAATATATGCTCACATGTGTTACCAGCAGTCCAGCACCATGGCAACGATAAGTTGCAATCCAATATGGTTCTGGTGTCACATGGGCAGACTTGTCTGCTGGAATTGTCTCTGATCCTGAGCTATTCCGGTGATATGTGACATACAGTATATTTCCTTGCGCAACGTCCAAGATATCAAGGTTTGAAATCTAATCATTTTGTGCCAACACTGATTGACCCACCCATAAATCTTCTTACAGATCACACTGTGCTTGTATGGAAAGTGGACCAGGATCAAGATACTAACTATGGTCAGCCACAAAGGTCACTCACAGGTCACAGCCACTTTGTGTCCGATGTGGTCATCTCATCCGACGGTCAGTTTGCGCTCTCCGGTTCATGGGATAAGACTCTTCGTCTGTGGGATCTTAATACGTAAGTATGGTAGTTATACTCATTTGTTAGCTCAAGTTAGGAGGTGACTTCAGCACATAATATAGGGATATGCGCAGCAGCAAATTCAATGCCATGATTTCCAGGATGCAAGGCTCAAGATAACAGTTATTTTACCTGGAGCTATTTATTTCCAAAGTAGCGCCTGGATCAGGGGAATTATTGAGAACCAGGAGCTACTTTCAGTCTACCGGGAGCTAAATTGTTATTAAATCGTATTGTCAAATCGAAATTCGATGTTTTGGGCAAGCTTCACGATCGTCAACGGGCGCTGGTTTGGACAAAATATCAGCGCTCGGTTTTTTTTTTCTTCAGCATTACCGGGCGCTATGGCAGGAGGACCGAGGGGTAAAAATCGCCCAGCGCCCGCTTATCTTGAGCCTTGCCAGGATGTGAACTATGTTGTGTTGTAGATCATGCACGATATTATGAAGTACGAGTACATGCTGACGGTTACCCAGCTTGTGGTGACACAGAGTATGCAAAGTTACTCATCGTCTGATTGAGCTTTCAGAAGGACACAGGTTCTTTTAGAGTCATTCTTTTGAACAGTACCATCTTGACTTGCACATTTGCCAACACAAGAGTGATGAATTAAATATCATACTCTGCTTTGTATGAAGACACTTCCAATAGAATTGGGATGAAGAGAGTTGTCTTTTGTCTTTTATTATGGTAATAATTCTGAACATTTGACACTAGCACCAACCCCAATTCTGTCAGCCATGTTGTCTGTTAACTAATGATCCTTTAATTTTAATTATGCCAGCTCTTATCTCACCTGAAAAACCTGATATAGGTGATTGATACTATGCTCACATGTGTTACCAGTGCCATGGCAACAATATGTTGCAATCCTCCAATGGTTCTGGTGTCAACGTGGGCAGACATTAATGCTGTCACAGTTTGCTGGATCAGTTTCTCCCAATGAACGTTTCTGGTGTTATGTGACCAACATTTGATCTTTTTAATTTGTTTCTTTAATCAGCCAGGACCATGATATTGATAATGCTGATTTATGTAAGTTTTTGTTTTTGTTTCTAACAGAGGCGTCACAGCTCGTCAGTTCATCAGCCATGAAAAAGATGTTCTCAGTGTAGCCTTCTCAGCCGACAACCGTCAGATTGTATCTGGGGCCATGGACAACTCCATCAAGCTGTGGAATACACTGGGTGTCTGCAAATATACCATCCAAGTGAGTCTGATTTTTATTTCTCTTTTGTTTCGATAAAATGTCAGTGAGAATTTTCAATGTTCAGCCAAACAGACTATCAGAGATGATAGCTATATTGCTCACATGTGTTACCAGTGCCATGGCAACAAAAGTTGCAACCCTCCAATGGTTCTGGTGTCAACGTGGGCAGACATTAACGATTGTTGCAGTTTGCTGGATCAGTTTCAGCTTCTGAACTTTTCCGGTGATATGTGACCGACATTTGATTAATTTATGAAGATTTTTTGATTTGATTTGAATCTGTGTACCAAAAGCAGGGAGGTAAGTTTTCAGGCATTTTCATTCGACTTCATGCATTTTCCGATTAATTTGTCATGCACAAAAGTAGAGTTATATTATATAAGGTATTTCAGTCTAGGTTCAGTGACTGCTTTCTATGTTGAAAAAGAGAATAAAGATTAAAGAGATCTAAGAAGCTGCGGCAATATGATGTTATCATTCATTCAGTTTGCCAAGTACTTATATCAGTAAATAAATAATCACCGTGACATATAGGCTCAAGTCAATGCAACGTGGATGCTATCCATGGTAAATTATTAGCAATGCCAGTGAAAACATTCAGGTAATTTTCAACATGGATAATCTGAAGAGAGGGAAAAGTGCTGGCTCCCCCCACCCCCCCCCCCCCCCCCCCCAACAAATTAAAGAAAGGGTTCTTATAAATACGTAAGTACATGCATGTATCACTAAGGTATTATAGTTGTCAGCTACATGTATGGTAAGAAATCCAAACATCTGTTTAAAGTTGTGCAAGAAATAATAATCATCTGATGTTGTTTGTTTCTGTAGGATGACTGTCACAAGGACTGGGTGTCATGCGTGAGATTTTCTCCCAACCAATCCAACCCTATCATTGTGTCTGCCGGCAAGGATAAGGTTGTGAAGGTGAGTAGCCGCATATATTTAAAAACTAGAATCGGTGAGAAATCTATTGCCCTATGCCTCTATCTATTTCTTTACGTGTAATGGGCACCATTTTGAATTTCCATCATGGGGGAAATTTGGAGTTATGTCGGTATTTCTCCAAGTTTGTCCTCATGTGGGGGAAAATGGTGGCGCATCGGATCTAGTTATGAATTTGTGCCATCAGAGATAAAGCTATAGTTTGATCAGCCCCAAATTGGCGAAGCCTCCTCACAGTAGGGAATGAATACAAAAGGAAGCGGGCATGCATGAAGGCAACAAGCGCACTGTGAATCGTATGCATGGCAGGGGTGTACTTTCGCGACATCCTGCGAGAATCCAAATGGATTCTCGCAGAGGAATTTTGCGAGAATCCATGGATTCTCGCAGAATATTTTTGCGAGAATCCTTTTTACTGAATTTAAATTCCGCATTTTAAACATTTATTGTACTATTTGTATACTTAGAAAATAATAGTACACAAATGGAATCAAACACTTCTTAAAATTAATTAAAATAATATCAAGAATAAGGCTATAAGCTTGCATAACTTCCAAATTCGGCATGTTTGTTGACTAAGGGTCAAATACCAGTCATCTAAGGTTCTGTTTTGGAAAAAAAGTTTAAAAAAAAAAAAGTAAAAAAATCCACCTGGATTCGCGCGGTAGTGATTTTACGCGAATCGATTCGCGGATTCGTGCCGAAAGTACACCCCTGCATGGCCAGTACGTTTGGCCATATCGCGCGCACACATTTGGATTTTTAGATTATTTGATTATTATTAGAAATAAAAAGCAAATACTAATCGCCAATTTGGAACTGATTAAACTATAGAGATGGCAATGGGTAGTCTTATGTTCAATTGCACATTGTATAAGTTCTCGGATTAAGGTAGAAGGAGATGAAATATACAATTCTTAATGATAGTGTGTGTAAGCAGTTGAATTGGAAGGATTCTCCTCGCCAAATTTCAAGCATCTAATTGGATTGTCATAAAAGGTTCTATTCTCGATGTAGATGGTGAGAATCTCACTGTTTATTATGATATTCTTAATAAAGCTAATAGAAGGTTGAGGCTAGAGTCACTTGCACTGCCTAATCCCAGTGGTGTGTGAGTGCTTATTGTCCTCAAAAATTAAAGTAGTGCTGATTTATTCTCTGGCCTCCCATCCAAAGTGCCGGGTCAGACACCCAATCAGAAACATTGCCACATTAGAAAAAAGAAAGGCTGCCAAAAGTGTTCACCAGTTACACTTGGCACTCTCAGAGATGTATAAACAGTGATGTAATGTCCAGCCTAGAATATTAAGACAAGCGTAGCCCTTTCAAGCATGTACAATGATTGGAAAGACATGGGCAATATCTTACGATTGCACTTGTATTAATAGCAGAATCCTTTTTTCCAATACATGATTGACTACTTTTCTTTACCCATTCTCACCAGGTCTGGAATCTGACCAACTGCAAGCTGAAGACTAACCACAAGGGACACACAGGCTATCTCAATTGTGTCACCGTATCTCCAGATGGCTCACTCTGTGCGTCAGGCGGAAAGGTAAGGAAAATGAGAGATGCAATATTACTGTTCCAAATACTCCCAATGCATTAGCCTATTATATATTATATGTGTTTGCCGCTATATACCTCCATCAGCTTCAAATTGGCAAGGCTCCTTACAACAGAGAGTGAACACAACATGATCACTGCATCTTTTGTTTGACCTTTGTGTATACCATACACATAAAAATCCACTATTTGAACTAAATAAATCTATAGTTCTGGTCTCAGAAAAATTAGGATTTAGTGTACGCAAGCATGCATCAAGTCCAAGGTCAAATCAAGTGCCTATTTGTAATTATTTGACTGTAGCCTAATTGATGCATGCCCAGGACACTATAGTATGTCTTATAATTATGAACAAATCTTTCCCAGATTGTGTTATGTTGTTAGTTTCATATAGGACATTATAATGTATTATACTGGCTAGCAGATCACTACCCCATAATCACCCACTCACTCCCAGTAAACACCCAGTAAGCAAACAAAACAAAACCAACTTAGTGTCTATCCAGTACCCCATCACATACATCAGAAAAAGTATTACTTAAACAGACACTTATTTTATATCTCAAAGTTCTTATTTCTAGTTTCATGCAAACCTGTGTGACTGGCCCCCAACTCTGGTAACCATGACTATTCTAAATCATAGGAAAAGGGGTATATTTTCGATTATCAGCGAGGACAGCGAAATCATGAAAATGGGGGTATTTCATGAATTAGTCTCCGCGAAATTCGAAAAAAAAAAGGGTATTTTACGAAGAGGAAAAAACATCACAGTATGGATTTAATCATTTGATTAGAACATGGTAACAACCCAAATACACCATTTGGGGTTCATAAGTTTATAACACAGGACAATAAACGCCTGTTACTGTTGGGAGCAACAAGTTTTTATCTATTTAATGTATAAAGTGTATTTGAAATAATAGTCATTGAAAACAAAAAAAAGGGGGTATTTTCACCCCAATTTTGTCTTCGTTTTTGCCAAAAAAAGGGGGGTAAATTGTTGAAAATTCCTTGCTAAGTGGTGGTACTTTGAAAAAAGGAAGAACAGTCATGGTTACCAACTGTTGTGTTGAGTTTGGGGCCGGGCCTGTGTGTAAATCATGGAATGGATGGTAAAATCCACACCACAATTTATAAAAAGTGTACCTTTGAAATATATATGGCAATGAGGAAATTTTATTTGACTTGATTTGAATGAGTTGAGGCTAGAGTCACTTGCACTGCCTAATCCCAGTGGTGTGTGAGTGCTATTGTCCTCAGAAATTAAAGTAGTGCTGATTTATTCTCTGGCCTCCCATCCAAGTGCCGGGTCAGACACCCAATCAGCAACATCACACAAATTGTGCTTTAAAATGTCTATCATATAATTCACGGTTTGGATTCTAAAAAATTCTCAAAACCTATGTGTGCATGCCCGGTAAAAAAAATCCAAGTGAATTGCACAGAGACGCTGTTGTCTAAGGCTTCTGAATTTGACTCTATAATAAGGTATAGTCAACCTTATTGTATAATTTGTGTATGGTTGCTAATATCACATTATGATATTCTCATAGGACGGCGAAGCCATGCTGTGGGATCTCAATGAGGGAAAGCACTTGTACACATTGGTAGGTGGTGACATCATCAACTCTCTGTGCTTCAGCCCCAACCGATACTGGCTGTGTGCCGCTACTGGCGCAAGCATCAAGATCTGGGTAAGTAGATTATAATAATAATAATAAATAACGTTTTGAAGTGCATAATACAAAAGTTTCGATGCGCTGAAGATAAGAGTCTGGATATATGTGATCAGTTTATATCAAAAACATCTTGTTGTCGGCAAAAACAATTTTGAAGTCAACTTTGTAAAATAATTTCAATCCAACTTGGCTTCCAGTGCTGAAACCCAGAAACCATATTAACAACTCTAATTGGAGTCATGATATTGACATGTCACATAATACTTTCCAAACTATGCTCAGGAACAAATGAAGGTGACATTGTATTACCTAAGGGTTCATTCAAATTGTGGAATCCTTGGTCAATTATTTTTTTTAACCTAATGTTTTAGAATAGGTTGGCAATAAACTGTATTGAGGCTAGAGTCACTTGCACTGCCTAATCCCAGTGGTGTGTGAGTGCTATTGTCCTCAGAAATCAAAGTAGTGCTGGTTTATTCTCTGGCCTCCCATCCAAAGTGCCGGGTCAGACACCCAATCAGCAACATTGCGAACTATTTATTCAAATCTTAGTATGAAGGTTGGCATTTGTGGCAAATCTATGATGAGTACTTTTTGAATTTTGTGATGGGATATGGAGCGTATATGATAAAAATATACAATTATAGATTGGTTGGACCATAGCACTTTTTTCTTTCAAGATGACACCATGAATGAAAAATAATGTCATGCAATTAGACGAGGGGCAGAAGAATATATGCTGCAATGTCCAATCCCTCATAATAACTGTACATAGTGACGATAACTTGATTTAAGAAAGAAAGCTATTGTCAATCAGGCGCATTTGTTTACAGCCGCAGCAAAAGGATTCAGGTGTCTCGCAAAGAAAAAAGTTGAGATCGGTATACCAACAAAAGGAGCTTTTTAAATGCTTCCCAATTACACCTTTGTGAATAAGATTGGATATAGCTTAGCATATATAGCATTCCGATTTTATGTTGAAAAATGACTTTAAAATGACTTTAAAATTGTCTTTATTTTCTTTGTTCCATGCTTCATTCCATCAATATCTCAAAATGCATTTTAACTGCACCCTTTTGCCACGACAGTACACATTTATAGTACAGATGATCAAATTTGTAATCTAAATTTCACTTGTATTCCCTACAGGATCTGGAAGCAAAACACATCGTTGAGGAGTTGAAGGTAGATCCCGTAGGATCATCCAAGGCACCCAATTGTCTCTGCCTCGCCTGGTCATCGGACGGACAAACCCTATTTTCCGGATATGATGATCACTTGATCCGCGTCTGGCAGGTGTCAAGAGCAGTGTAAACACCATTGACCATTCAGAACTGACCATTCCAACAACACCAATCATACTACATGGCTATTAGCTCCTTCCAGTCTTTAACATTACCGACAAAACCCAAAACAATTGAGGTTGAAGCTAACGATTTACCATATTTTTCTTCTGTTATCGTAGAACATGAGCAGAAACTCCCATGGAGTATGTGTGGTATAAAGTGGTCACAACAGTTTTCCCATCAAACTCTTCAATCATTTTTCTATTGTTACCATTTTGTTTGACTTGTGAAGTTGTGATATGTTCAGACATTTTTATTTCTTCGAAATAATGAATACTAATTTCTGGATATACATGCATTAAAAAAAGTCTTGAAACCCATATCAACAAATAGTCAACAATATCAGACTGAATGGTGAGTTAGTGGGAATTTCAAAAATTTCTCATCAAACAAAAAAAATCATTTACAAAACTGGAAAGTAACAAAAATAGACCCAATCAAATCATACAAGCAATTATGGTGCACAAACTGAAGGGCACTGTTCAAATAACTTAATGTTATCTCAGTGACAATTCAAACGCTATAGAATTTTATGACAATGTTGGCTGTTATAGCTGACCAATAAAAAAACCAAAGGCCCTGAAAAGGGCACTTTGAAAGAGATATCATTGTATTTCTTTGTGTTTTTGTTCGAGTCACACAAAGGTGTTTTTAAAAGGGTTTCCAGACAACATATAATTCTCTCCCGCTATTATTGTATATCAAGAAAAGCGTCATTCATCCCATGGTCAAATTTGAGTAGTTTATGGCAAACAATTACCCAGAAATCAATGCTTCTTCCAAACCTAATTTACATTGTAGAGTTAACTTCCAAGTCATAAATCTGTAAACGCCACCAACTTATCTACAGATGCCCCTCATAAATAAAGAGTATGAGGTACATGTTGCACAGCGCATTTAAAGGTAGGTGTTCCGATTGCTGGCCTGATTTTCAACTTGGGATGTTTTCTACAGAAATAACGAGAAAAATATGTTTTTTCAACGTGGGATGTTTTCTACAGAAATAATGAGAAAAATAGGTTGATGGGCAAAAAAACCTTAAGTGATCGGATCATCAATCTTTAAAAACAAGCGTGGCATTTTGAGTTGAGTGACCATAACAATATTGGATTGGATGTTAAAATTGAAGCCTGAAATCATTGGCTAAACAGCTCAAATTCAACTACAAGGTACCCAGCCATGACCTCAACATATACTCAGTTCAACAAAAATAAGTTCCCCTTTAGATGATGCCTGATATTTTTCAAATGAGTTATCCATCGAAACAATTTTTGGCACACATACTATGTGTTCACGCAACACTAGAACGGGGCTATAACTACGCAGGCGTTGTAATGCGTGAATGAGCACACATTAAATGGAGGAATACCTCAATTCAAAAGTTGCTAAATGATGTATTGAAGGAGGATGGTTAAGGTCTTTGCTTGAACACCGTATTTTCACCTTTTGAAATGAGGTATTCCTCCAGTCAATGGGTGCTCATTCAAGCAGTACAACACCTGGTAGATACAGTTTTAAAGCAAGCGTGTGCAACCTGCGCTGCGTATGCAGCCTGTTTTAACCGGAACTCCCTAGGTTACACAATTGGCGGTTAATTTAGTGGTGTGCTCCCTTATAATTAGTAGGGTGAAACGTTGCATATAATAAATATAACTCGAGGCGTGATTGAGGGTTAAAATCCAAGGTTAATGGCGCTTGCAGTAGTAACAGCAAGTAAAAAGAGAAAAAAGCTTCCCCTTCCCCTATTACCCCTCCGAACGTGTTTTGGTGAATGGATCTCAAAATCACAATGAGGCCCGGGTGGTAGAAAAGGTTGCACATACTTGGTTTTAAAGCTTTATATCGTGGCTAAAATATTTTGCAGTAATAAACTAAAAATATACAGGGTGAGTAAAATAAACTACTCAAAAGTAAAATAAATATTTCTTACCAGAAAACGAAGGCAACCGATGGTTGAATCAATAGCTGCATTTATTTACTGTTATCAGCAAAAAGAATCGCAACATTTCATGGTACTGTTATCCAGTTACGACTATTTTGATAAAGTTACTGTATTTTTGAAACCGAACAAAATATTGACAATTGTACTCAACGATGCATGATTATGAGTAAGTGGATACATGCATGAGACACAATAGCTAATTAATAAGACAAAACAAACTTGCTCAGATATACAAAACAATGTCATTTATTTTGTGAATTCAGCAGAGCAAAGATAAAACATCGGGCTTCTGTGATAATCAGATTGGAATGTACACAAAATCTTTTAAATGCTCTATAATAAAACTACATTGTTATATCACACAGAATAGCTTGTCATATGAAAAGGACTTTTGATATGAACTTAGTTTTTTGCGATATTATTAACAATTGTAAGTTCTTCACTTTCAAAATCTTTACAATGCATTGTCGGAATTTACATGTGGTTACCATGGTAACAATGTCATTTTACGTAAACATAGCATTTTACACTTAAAATTTGATAAACAAGGTTCAGAAAAGTACTAAAATAAACTTAACATCTGGAATTTTGCATAAAAAACTCCTGGAGACTAAAGTTCAAGGTATAATCTCTATCTTACGACCAAAGTTGGAAAATTGACTTGCAACTCGTTTGTTAGGAATATTTTTGTATGACCACTCACTCACCCAGATATCTCAATATCAACACTAGCGACTTCCGACGGGTTTTCCCATACCAACCACAGCCACACAAATATGTTGTGCACAAAATATAATACTACTATGTTCAAGCCTGTTTGCTGTTTGGAAAAAGCCACATGAATGGCATGTGAATACTGCCACATTCACTTTCCGTCCTGCTAGTTGAAGTTGAACAATTGTATGGTATTGCGAATTCTGTGACCAAACCTCTCAGCGTGTGTTTATATGAAGAGGTCTCAGAAAATGAATTCTCAATCCAAATGTGTTCAGTTTGAAACTGAAGCTTTAAAATTATATTGAAATGAGTCACCTGTACTTTTTAATTCAGATAGGGTAAAGTCGCCAGTTTTTCGGTCAGCGCCTATTTTTGGTCACTTGGCCCAAATCGTGTAATAAAAATAAATAAGTCGTTATAAACTGACGACTAAAAAACTCCCGCATAGTTGATGCCCGGTATTTCTTTTAAAATGGCGACGACCGATGCAATTACACCATTTTGACCAGTGACCAAAAATAGGCGCTGAAAAACTGGCAACGTTACCCTATCCCAGTAACTACCAACAGTTCTCATTAAATAGGAATTGTAGCATGGCAACTTTTGTGTTTTCAATGATAAAAAGTGAGAAAAGTTAAATGCCGACTCACATATGAAGATTTGATGTTATGGTTAACGAAACATGAAGAAAGGCGTTTGTTAATCCTCAACTCCCTAGGTATGTTTTTGACAATAACACTATCAGGGGAGAAATACTGGTCAAATTTGGTGGTGGGGGAGATCACTTTGTCAGTTAGCCTTGATCAAGCTTCTAAAATTATGGGCAGTCTGAGATTGTCAGTAGCCATCTGGCGTTTCTAACATGCAAATCCCACCCTTCCACATAGAGCTACAGCATGATGATAATGACGTAGGATTTACAAGCCAGTAGCTGTTTAGCAGCAAAGCCATGTACAAATTGTAATGCTGATCTAATGTTTCACTTTATAAAACTGTTGCAAATTCAGCGGCTCTTGGGGTTAATATTACCAAATTATCCATGATATAAGCACATGTTCCAGTCAATTACAATTTGTACAAGGCTTCGGGCGCAGCCTTAGTCCAACTTCGTTCTCCAGCGATGGTATCTCAATGGCGATCACTAGGCTGTTTTTGGCGTGTTCAGCATAGCGGGCAAGAGAGGGGTGGTGGTATGTGGACCTGTTTAGCGAGTCCGAGACTAGTATACCATATTCTAGTCTCAGGGCGAGTCGGCAAAGGGCAGGTGAAGAATTTGCTTTATTCTGGATGTTTATTTAATCGCACTTAATTTATAAAGAAGATTGAGTCCCTGGACCTTTATTAATATTACTTTGGTGGTATGTGGACCGGTTAGCAAGTCTGCAAAGGGCGGGTGAAGAATTTGCTCTATTTTGGATGTTTGTTTATATCACAATAAATATATGTAAGATTATTGAGTCCCTGGAATTTTATTAATATTACTTTAGCCCGGACTACTACCCGATTCAAATAATTGGAAGCCTGATCAAGGCTATGTGAAAGTCAGACACCTAATCGATTGCACTATTACTTATTAGGGATCATCGATGAGCTCGAAAAACTATTTGTGAGACCATTTGATAGCTTGCTGGATCGTGCCACAAGATAGACCTGGCAAGCACGCGCCACAGCAGCTTTTTGCTGTGACCATTTGTGGCCCCTGGGAAGGTTATGGTTAAAGCTGTGAAACCATATCCACCAACGTTTTCCATGAAATTGGGATTAAACTCTTTAACACTAAGTTGCATGGTCCTATTTTAGTTTGTTTTAACCGGTATTTGTGTCTTCCAAGTTATATCATGATGTAAAATATAATTATTCAGGATGGGATTTGAAAAACACTTTTGTGTTATGAGGTTTCACTGTATATTAGATGAAAGCTTTTACTCTTCTAATTTGTGTTTTCAATTTCCATTGCCTGAGAGATGGGTCCTTAAGATGCTATAATCTTGAGCGAAAAGTAATTATTAATCTCCAATTGTGGCAAAAAAACAGATATTGAACGACAGACCCTACCCGTGGTCTGCAATTCACAGAACAGTTTATTGATTGGTTTCTTAACCTTCTGGATAATGGACTAGGACAGTGCATTCATCTATATTTCAATCAGTTCCAAATTGACAAGAAATATTTGATTTTTATCTATCCGTGCGCAAAAGTAATCCAAGCATATCAGCACGATTTTGGCATACACAATATCATGCATACAATGGCACTTCGACATTGCGCCCCATATTGCGCCATGAGAGCATTTTGCACACAACGCTCTTCTGAATTAATTTGCTGCTGTAAACAGGTTTCGCCAATTTGGAACTGACTGAACTATTCAATTGCAATTTCATTTTTAATCCAATTTTAAAATCATGCAATTTTAAAATCGTTTACACTCTGTGATATGTAAAGGGTTGATTAACAGGAGAACTATTTGATCTTTTTAGCCCCCCCCCCCCCACCCCCCCCCCCCCCCCCCCCTGGGACTGACCCAACTTCTGCAAGGTTGTTTTGCCTAATAGCTGTCTTTAATGCTAACGCTATTTGTGACACATACGGTACGCCTGCCTTTTTGAGGTAGAGAGCAAAACAATTTGAAAATAAAAAATAAAAATAAATCCATACAGTACCTTTTCCTCAGATTTTCAAAACAAAATCTAGGTATTATTGAAAAGCTTGTTCTATAATCTTTCTGATTTGGTCAAAATCTAATCTTTTTCGAAAGAAGCAAGATTTGTCACAATTATACGAGGGGTTGTCAAAAAGTTCTTGACATCACCAAGAAGTGAAGGAGCTATATCGATGAATGTTTATCATTGTGCAGAGAATTATAATTTGTGTTCTTGCAGAAAAGTAATAAGTTTATTTTGCAGCTTCGAATATCAGCATTATAAATCTTAAAATCCAGTACTTTTCATGACACTTTGGATGTACGAGGGGGTATCAAAAAGTTCTTGACATCACCCAGACGTGAAGGAGCTATATCGATGAAATTTTGTCAGTGTAATCACTGGTCCTTAAAAACATTATGGTGCAAAAATGGTCTCATAAATATTTTTACTTTTTATACAGGTGGCGCTAGATGCAAAGGCCATGTAAATCAATGACGTCTTCCAACGGTGATGTGTACATGGTAAATTATAATGGTCCAATAACTGATTCTTGTAGGATGCCTTCCAGAAGAATATTAGGCTCAGATTTTTTTTTTTACATTTTGTCATTTGTCACTCGTAGGTCTCAATTTATCTCTGTAAATGACAAAATTTCTAAACCTCATACTCCTCTGGAAGGCTACCCACAAGGATCCGTTTTTTGGACTATTATCGTTTACCATATACACAGCCCGTTGGGAGACGTCATTGATTTACATGGACTTGGCATCTAGCGCCACCTGTATAAAAATAAACATACTTATGAGACCATTTTTGCACCTTAATGTTACTAAGGACCAGTGATTACACAGACAAAATTTCATCGATATAGCTCCTTCACGTCTGGGTGATGTCAAGAACTTTTTGATACCCCCTCGTACATCCAAAGTGTCATGAAAAGTACTGGATTTTAAGATTTATAATGCTGATATTCGAAGCTGCAAAATAAACTTATTACTTTTCTGCAAGAACACAAATTATAATTCTCTGCACAATGATAAACAATATTTATAACTGAGGTAATCCCTTTATTGTTGACATGTCCTATTGAATGTAAACTTGTGATCACATGTTCATTGAATGCAGACAATTTTAATTTGTTGTGTAAGCTTGGAATAAAGAGACAAGTAAACACTACGGTACCGAATCCTTTGAGCAATCAGTTAGACCAAAAAGCCAGCAACATAATGCATCACCAGGGCCGTCAGAAGGGAGGGTGCGTTGGGTGCGGACGCACCCCCCTTGAAAATCTCTTCTTTAGTTTTTTTTAAGGTAAAAATTGCGTTTTTCTTAGTTTTAAAATTTAAAACTACTCATAAAACATTGACTACAGTGCTTTTTGGACAGCGAAATTTTGTGTCCGTGCGAAATTTTTTGACTTCACCCCCTGGGGCATTCAAATTGAACATGGGGTTGCTACTTATTTTTATTTAGCTACAATTTGTGAATACTTTGATTACCTGCATATATCCGGAACATTGAGTTTCGATAGTTAATGTAATTCCATCAAATTTAATTTAGCAAAATACTTTAATATTATCAAGACTGTATTACTCATTGACACTACACATTTCTCCACATAGTCATTTGATATTTAACACATTGCGTGTCCAATCACCAGTGCTTCAGAGCGTCTAGTAAGATTTAGTGAATTTCTCTCAGATAGCAATGTATAAGCAAAATATATGCAGGACCCTCCAGTCGGTTATACCAGCGGCAAACAGATAGCACAGTCAGGGTACAGGGCCGTAAGACACTTTTTTCAAAGGGGGGGCGTTTTCAAAAAAAAATCACGGAAGATTTTTGTGAGTCAAATATGCGCGCACAGCACGCGAAAATTTTCGAATTTGCACCTATTTTTTGCACGATCGAGGTACATTTTGGCTCTAAAGAAGCTTGTAGCAAAGAATATTGCCTTTTGGGAAGACAAATGCGCGCGTAGCGCGCGAAATTTTTTCATCTGTGTACAAATTTTCCGGGAAAGATTTTCAAAGGGGGGGGGGGGGCGATCGCCACCATCGCCCCCCCCCCTTCTTACGGGCCTGGGGTACACAGGAATGTCAAATTGTAAATTTGAATAGAAATAGGGATTTAGTTAACGAGGTCGATCGTGTTGTTTCCTCATCCTCTTTTGTCCAAGGTGTAAGACAGCTCGGAAGAAATTAACCTAGCACAAAATTCTCTATTGACGGATTGTATAGCTTTATTTCGCCCGTCATGGGGTCTTAACACTAGTCTAACTTATTAATGTCTTACACCAAGGATATGCCATGTTTCTTTTGCAGTTACTATTTGAATCTGGCCCTCTGGTTCAGGTTCAAGTATGAGACAAGTGGATAATAAATATACACCATAACAATCAAATGTTTTTGTTTTAATAACAACAAAATCTGTGTTTATGTAAAAGATTTTGTTACATGTTTATTTAGTACATGTTTATACCGGTACATATTCATACCGGTACATAATATACATACAATGTAATGTAATAGTCATAATGATCAAATTGGTGTCATTTAAAACATACACATTCAATTTCCAGGGACCACTGGGTAGTACACCACTTTTTTGTTCACTGGATATTATTGGAGATGGTGAAAAATGTTTCAGAAGAAGTTTCTAATGCAAAATGCATTTTTAAATTTTACTTTTGTCTATGTCTAGATTCAACTTTCAAGATAGTCTGTAAAAATTAACCCAAATAAGAAAGATGACAGAGCCCTTTGAAACACATTTTCGAAACACATATGTGATGCGATCAAGCAGATCTGGTCTGATGTCGGCAATTTTCATTTTTGAGATATGGGAGAAAATAGCTGCAGCAAGGTCAAAATTGAGGTGTGAAAGGGGGATCTTAACTCTTTCATTTGGTAACATTATTTTTCCAAATTCTAACGAAAAAGGGTAACAAATACCTTTGTTTTTTCTGACATCTATCTGATAGGCCTTAATCTTTGAACCTGTTTTTGCCCATTTCAGTCTTCAATTTGTTGCGATTCAAAACGTTATATTTTAAGAACTGAAAGTCAAGTATCTACATGGGGTTTCATCAAATTAAAGCTTGCATTAAACTCTTATATAAAATACATTGATTTAGGTCTACAGCAGACCCAATCTGATTGATCGCATCACATATTAATAGTTTTTAAATAACCAAGTTCATTTGAGATTATATTTCTTTGAAAATTATGAATTTGTTGAATCTTGCAAAGGCAATACCTAAAATGTGGCAGCAATTGTTTTACAGTTAATTTACATTGTAAATGATAAAGCTTCTATGTGCTTTATTCTGAATCGGACATCTATTTGAGTATAATTTCCATATGACGCTACAAGTCTCATACAGAATGGACTTAGCACTGAATCACAGCTCTCTGTCTGAGAGCTATGAAATGAAAGCATCCGAGTCTGCATAATTTTTGAAGAATCTGTGAAAGACTATACCCTGAATTCATACCTGTTATGTGCAGCGATCCAGGCCTGAAACGGCATTGTTATAGTTGGTGGACAATCGTTTATCATCATTCAGTTTAATTTGTAGCACGATCTCATTATGTGAGTTACCACGCTATTTCAAATCTAGTGTTATCCACACATGTATTACAATTTCCTACATAACCTGAACACATTGTAGTATGTATGGGATGGTTACCGACATACAGACTGCGATGGATTTCTAAAATGATTACGCATTTATTTATATTGCTAGAATTATGGAATTTCAGAAGAAATATGCCAATTAAAACCTTCTAGTGACCTGCTTCAACGCATACACAATGTATTATGATCAGACCTGGACAAAATGGGGAATTTGGGAATCTTATTTCTGGGAAATCTGGTCATTTGGATGGAAATTTTGCTTTTCTAGCCATAATTGTGGCAATTTAAATGTATAAAATAAATCATTTTTGAGATCTTGTCAGTCTGAATGTGGATAACACTGAATTCAAAATAGCGCGCTTACTCAAATAATGAGGTTGTGCTACAAATTAATCTGAATGGTGTGTATCGATTGGCCATCAACTATAACAATGGCGTAGCAGACCTGGATCGCTGCACAAGAAATACTGGCTTGAATTTGGTTTGCCCTATTCCCGCTGCAGTAAAATGATGACGACTGTCTATGCTAGTTTTTGTAGCTAGTATGGACTAGTATACCATTACTCCTGACTGATTGAGTGTGACCTACACCAAACACAAAAAGTTCCCGACCAGGTGCTTTGATGTTGTCTAATTCAAAATCAATAATTGGTACCAAAATCCTTAGTTTGATAACTCATTCACGAAAATCGAATGGATACTTTCAATATAGCCATGACTAACTACAACAAAGTTGCACTAGAATTGGTTTTCTATAGGATATCATTGATTTGTATTGTCCACTGTGCGCTATCTGAACCAGTCAGGTATCTGCCGGATGAATGGGTAACAGGCATCGACAGGGAATCTTTATTTACATACACATTTTCACTGCGTAATCACACACTAAGCAATGATATCCCATAAAATCCCAATTTTAGTGCAACTTTGTTTTCTTTTTTGTGGTCATTTAAACCATCATAACTTGAAAACCACCCACTTGATTTTTATGGATGAGGTATCAAACTATGGAGAAGAAATGTGCTCATTTAGATTTTTGGTACCAATTATTAGCTTTGGATTAGCCAACATCAAAGTTCCTGGTCTGAAACTTTTTGTGTGTTACATGTATTTTAAAACATACAATTTCATTTTGCAAAATGTCCATGCCCGAAAAGGTGGAAATGAAGATAACACTACCTCAATTGTAGTTCTGTTGATCTTGATCTCAAGAGGAGTGGTCAATTAAAAAAATGTTTGTCTGTTACAACATACGTAATTATCATTATAACATCAGGGATAAGGAGAATTTGTGAGGGCTTTCCCATACACATTTGATAAATTGACAAGGCTTGTATCACACCAATCTATCTCATGGTTGGAAACACATGTGACGTGTTCTACCGAAACCAGACGGAATTGGGCAGAGATCCAAACTGAGAAATAGTCCAAAACCTAATTGGGGGTGATTTTTGGGGAATTTTAGTTTCTTGTAAATAATTAATCTTCAGAGTGCTTATAACATTATTGTGAAAGTTTCAGATTAAAAAATCAAACCAGCAACAACAAAAAAATGCTATTTTTATTTTTTAATTTTTTAAAAAGTACATTGTATTTGGAGTTTTCATAAAGACACGTCGACGAACTTGAAAATGATTTAACTCCGCTTTGGGAAGTCCATTAAAAAAAAAGGTACCATTGTAAAGCTGAAGATCTCTACTTAAATAATCAATTACTAACTAAATTTTGATATCTTGCCCAATTGTGTCTGGTTTCGGTAGAACATGTCACATGTTCCTCATAAATATTCATTAGGTTCTTATTGCTTTTTATTGGTTAATTGCTCTAGCAGGTGAAGCTTGTGTTTCGACTACTTCTCAGCGTTTGAGTAATCACACAGATTGAGGGAGTAGAACTTCTGCCAGCAAGATTAAAAATAAGCGACATTTGGTATTTTGGATTGAATAATTAAAAGGTATGCCCAAACCAATTATTGTTTATTTATGGCAATATTTATGAGGTCCAGGAAAACAAATACAACATTGTTTATTTCAGGGAAATCAGTAAAAACTGCTGGTCGCTTGGCATTGGATGATTGAGCCTACTTCTGTGTACTTTGCGTCTGGAAGTAGGCCTTACCATCCAATATCTTGGGACTAGCAGTTTTCACTACTTCCCATAGTTACATATCAATTCATATGACACCTCTTGATAAAGCTCTTATGAAATTGCATATTTCAAATAAGGCCTCAAGTGTATGACATAGACTATATGGACAATTCAAGGGTATGATTATAAACAATACAATAAAAGAGGGTAAAACATATAATAATGGGGATTGGTAGGTAGACATGATGAAAGCTGAACCCTCATTAATCATATCCTCCACCCCCTGGTGGTATATCTTGAACATTTATGTTTTGGCAGATAAATAATTCTACTATGTACAGATGTAAGATTTACATCATATAAAACTCTCAGCAATTATCCTCAAATAGGTCTCCCATTAAACTACCATGCAAATTAAACCATAAGGCAGCAATTATTCTGAAAACACCTGAGGAAGTTTGAATCATCTTTAGACAGAAATTGGAAACATTAAAAATAATAGCAGTATCGAAGTTCAACTTAAAATAATACCACTGCATACATTTATGTAAGACAACATTAAAAAGGTAGGGTCTAAAAACAATACCTTTATACTTTAAATTAGAGCTGTTTTGGTGTTATATTTAAATATAGGGAGACCTATTTAAGATCAATGTCAGATTTGCAGTACTAAGTTTGGTACTATGTCTGATAATCATCTATAAAGTATAGAATTTTCTAGGATATTCATACTCTCTCTCTATACATGTTTTGACATATTCAATTCATTTGTACACATCTTAATAATATCTATATATATCTATGATCTCATAATGAATAACAACAACATAACAGGCAAAATATAAACGAAACTCTAGCTCCAATGGAGTCCTCGCATTGTTCACATCAGCATTATACCAATGCATTGATTCTTCACCAGCAAGGTATTACATGTAATGCAATTAGCCCCCCCCCCCCAAAAAAAAAAAGAAGTTTGATTGGCTTAACCCGACCGATCCTAAATACATCGCCGACCCTGAATATTTTTTATTATTTTGAGGAAGAAAAAAATTTAAATAAAAAAATTTAAATTAAAAAAAAAGAAAAAAGTTTGTTATTGTTTAAAACTTCAGAAACTTGTACTCATAGAGTCTGTTGGTTTCTATAAATAAAAAGAAAAATGTTTAAAGAAAAAGGAATTTTTGCCATCTCTTCATTTGTGTGTACTGCTGTCTTTTAAGTGTTCAAAAGTAGGTGATTTAAAAAATAAAAATAAATTTTAAAAAATTCCCGACCGACCTACCCTATTCGTTTTGGTCATGTTACGCCAATCAAACTTCTTTTTTTTAGGCCTTATTACCTTGTCAAATAGATCATCGAGATGATTTCCACATATAATAAGTCAATGGCATGTTCTATCATTCCAAAAGGAACATCATCCAGTCAACAGGGTGTTGTAATCACATTGCTGGCAAATTCTCTTGGAACATAACATGCTTTTGTTCGAAATATGTTGACCACAATAAACCCAAATAAGTAGTGGTCACAGGGATGATCACGCATATCTTATGGTGTAATACTCTTCAAAGTAGTAGCAATTTATTTGGTTGAAGTATGCTTTGTGCTTTACACTGAGGAGCTGGAAGTCAATTGTGATGCATCACATTAAATAGGTACATATTGTCTGCTTTGATAAATATCAGATTTTGACGTTATCTGATAAGAGTTTGAATCAAGCTTTTCATTGAGTCGTTTCTACTGGGTAAGTTAACGATAATTACCGCTAAGTTGCCCAGTAGAAACAGCCAGATAACGCTAATTCTTGCTAAGTTTTGTAACCGCAAAAACCTTAACAAACCAGGTTTGTAAACGGTAACTAACGCTAACTTTCCCAGTAGAAACAGCCACCCGTTAAATCTTAACGCTAAGTTCTTGTGACCCGTAAGTATACCTGTACACGCTGGATTCTACGCATTGTGAGGCAGTCTTTTTCAGGTGGGGCGGCATTGTTGGTATAATAATAATAATAATAATAATAATAATGGCATTTATAATGCGCCGTCAATCTAGGTAAAACTATTCCGAGGCGCAACATATAAAACAAAAATACAAATTAACATGAAAAATACATAAACAAGGATGATTTGCATATATACATGTACATGTATATAATACAAAGAAATCAATTATAAACTGAGTCAAATAATCTTGTTTTTACCAAGTTCTTAAAAGAGTCAAGTGAATCACAGCATCTTAAATTATAAGGTAGTGAGTTCCAGAGAGTTGGTGCAGCAACCGAAAATGCGCGATCTCCAAATGAAGAAGTAGTCCGTGGAACAACAAGTAAAAGTTTATCAGATGACCGGAGAGTACGTTTTGGATGATATGGAACAAGAAGATTAGCAATATAAGTTGGTGAAGTGCCATGCAAAGCTTTCCAAGTTAAAAGAAGAAGTTTGAAATAAAACATAAAAAGTATAACAAAAGTTGAAATGTTGTGGCCCATGCATCGATTAGGACGCTTATAAACTTAGTGGTAACTTTTCGCAAGTAGACGTGATGCATCACAATTATGTTGTAACATCGTAACATCATTTTACCATTGGAACTGGGTGAATCCTATTTTTACAGAACTGAAGGGACATGTGCACACCCAAATGGCACCGTGTGGACACATCGTAGTGTGAGTGCAACAACATCGTAAGTGACATTTTTGGCAATATTGACTGTTTTACATATTTTGAAGTGTAGGTAATTGCACATATTTTAAACAAATTTTGAAGTTTTAAAACATATTAATTTAGTTTTAATCAATAAAAAACAATGTAAGTGCACTACACTTTTATGGTTGTGTGCAATAACATTGTATCTATATACCACTTAGGTCAGTATTGCAATCTGCTTTCATAGCATTTTAAATGCAATAACATCATATCTACCACTTACGATGTTGTTGCACTCTTTTCTCCTGTCTGTTCCCAAGTTTTTCTCAGTGTAATAACAATTATGTATCTGCCACTTACAATGTTATTGCACTTACTAGATTTGCTAGTGCAGATACAATATTTTAAAATGTCAATAGCTTTTTAATTATCAAAGAAAAGAATCTTTATACTTCCATAACATTATGTGGTTAATCAAATACACAATACTTATGTAAAACATAAAAATGCTCCACCTGCAAATATAGCAAAATGCAGATACGATGTTGCACTCCCATAATGACATGTCATCCGTACGCACGACGGTGTACACCTCTGGCTTTGCCAACACTGTTTTTGTTCATGTCCACATAGAATCTTGTTTAACATTGACCCGCAGACAGCATCCATACTCCATTAGTCAGCCTCTCATCATCATTAAATATAACTACTTCTGCAGCCTACTCTGTTATGACCCGCTTCTTCTGTTACTTATTGTACAAATCTTCATTGTTTTCTTCTTCAGCCTAATTATTGCAAAGACTCGTTCGCTAACCACAAGAGGAAGAAGATCTATCTAGTCGCGTCCACAAGAAGAGGGAGACCTATCTAGTCGCGTCCACAAGAAGAGGGAGACCTATCTAGTCGCGTCCACAAGAAGAGGGAGACCTATCTAGTCGCGTCCACAAGAAGAGGGAGACCTATCTAGTCGCGTCCACTAGAAGAGTGAGACCTATCTAGTCGAATCCATCTGACGATTGTGTCTCCTCCCTAACCATGGTTTTTGTCCTTTTAAGAGGGCATTTCGTCACTGTGTGGCCCTTTAATAATGGCAAAATGTGTATCCCAATGATCAATTTTCCCACTATTACACTTCTTTTTACCATGGTGTGGATTATCATTTTTATTCCCAACCATCTTATTTGGTACAAAATGGTGTATCTCTATTCGGTTTTCTGACAGTATATTTATTTTCTGATACCATAAGTGGTGATTATTAATTTTAAAAAAAATATCTGACATGACACAAACAAATGCAATCTATAAAACAAACAGAATGGACACTTTCTTTTCCCTCTGATTTTCTTATATTTTGCAACAATTGATATATAAATTGATTAAATAAAGCTCCCTTAATTTCTCTATTTTAATTTCCCTTTTCCCCACAAGAGGTTTATGAACAAAGTTATCCACATCCTATGACTAAAGGAAGTATAATAGTGGGAATCATATGCGAGATATAGCTATTTGCCAAAAAATCAAGGGCTTTGCATTTCAGGTCACGGTTCGTAGTGATTGCTATGACGCTTCTTTTTGCAGGGAGCTACCATTAATCCAAACGTCCTGCTCACACCTGCTACAATCACACAACAAGCGGGGGTTGTCGACACATCAACAAAACCCCCTTAAAGCAAATGCTATAACACTCTGAAATAGTTTGGCTGCGGTCCGCCATAGGGTCCAACTGAGCTTGTTTCAATGTGTGATTGCGATCCAGGGATACCTAAACTTACGCCGGTGATGCGAGGTACATTGCCACGGTTACCTACAGATTTAAGAAGAGTTTGCGGAGAAACTATGATTAGAAACAGTGCCACAATATCAAAAGATGTATAACAGAACTTTAAGTTAAGGGGTCAAGTTTGCGAGCATCTGTAAATATTTGTTTTTTGGACAACTTACCATTGCTGAAGCATATCAGCATATTCCCTTTTCAGGTCAGATCCCCCATTATTTCAGATATTTAGTGTGAATTCTCATAAATTTAAAGGCCGATAATATCTCATGAGTGTCATTCTGCTCTTTAATCTGGTTCAGCACACACAAAGGTGGTTTTTATATTTACAAACAATGTTATGAATACTTTTGTCACTTTTCTGATTCTGAAAATTTACTATTAGAGGGTAATTTGTTGCAATGTTTACACATATTTTACAAATTAAGGATTTTCTATTAATTTTCAAACAATTCTGAACAATATTTTTCAAAATTTAGTTTTTGGAAATCTTTTTTTAATTTTTGTTTGGACATGATTTTGAATACTTACTGAATTTTATAGGGAAGTTAATTGCAATTGTTCACAACACAATAAGGTACAAATAAACCCAATCAGGGTTTGTCAGGGACTTGTCACGCTTACCTGTCGCTGAGCCTGGCGGTCTGAGTGCGCTGAATGCATGTGGAGTTGATGACCTCCTACCACTGGCAGCACCACCAAATGCAAAGGTCTCATCCTGTGTCAAATTACACATAGAGGGACAAATTATGTTAAGGGAAGTGTCAACCCTATTATTTTGATGATCAACTTTTGCTTCTAATTTTGAGAATATTGAATAAAAGTACATAAAAGTATACATTTTTAGAAAGGAAATTTGATAAGGAAGCCGATGGTGATATCAATGTGATACCAAATAAACTAAATTTTGAGAAATGAACCAAAAAGCCATTTTTTTACCCCAAATTTTTCAGACAGCATAACTATAAAATAAAAAATGGTAATTTGTTCTAATATACGTTTTTGTAAACAAAACAATTTTGTCTAGGAGGCAATTTTTTCTTTTTCCAAAATAAAGCTTGGTTTTGGAAATATGGCTAAAAACATCGGAAAAGTGTAAAAGTCGTGTTTTTTTGCGTACATTTCGCTAGAAATGGATGCATATCTCGAGTTTAAAATCCATAATCGAAAAAATAAAAAATTGCCTCCTAGCGCTGAAAGTCCTCTACACAATGGTAGTAAAAGCTTACCTGATAGTTTGATATATTTTTAGTTATGTTGTCTGAAAATTCGTAAAATTCCTTCAAATTTGAACTTCTAGAAAACATCGATTTAGTAAAAATATTGACATTTTTCACCATTTAAAGCTAAATGTTCACGGAACACACAGGCGTGTGACCTAAAAAGCGAGTATACTATAATGAACAATCATAATAAACTATCAGATTCAATTTATATTGTCACAATGTGAAGAAATTGGAAGAAAACTGAAATTTAAATGATCGTAAGATTGGCCTTTGTTTACATTTTAGACATTGTTTTGCGCTCTTTTGTTTTTCGCGTCTACGTCGCGGATATTAAGCGGCGCGTCTAGTATTACGCGCGGGAAGTTTCAGCGCGCGACGCAATGATCGAACAGCTGTCGCAGCATTTGAAAAGCGCGGAACTCCGCTTAAATTCCCGCCAAATAACTATGCGCCTTTTCCTGACTCAAACTTACCAAAACAACAATTTAAAATCTCCCAAAAGAACGGGAAATAATCGCTTCCGATTAGTAACTTACGATGGTAATGATAGAATACATATAAAAGTATAAAATAATAGAGAAATATGAAATTCAATTTTTGAAACAAGTGCCGGGTTGACACTGCCCTTAAGGTGAATAAATAACAAGTTGATATCAAACCCATTTTGCTGACATCCAGAGTATTTGCCAACAAATGTTGGCTATACCTTTTGCAAGATATGGTATATTCATATAGATACCAGATCAGAATCTCAGAAAAATAACAGATTTTGCAAGCAAAGCGATAACATAATTCCTGGTAACTGGATCGTGCAACTTTTAAATAAATGTTGTTTTTGCGAAGCAGGTTTTTATTATGAAGAAAACAAAAATATTTTGGTCTAGCTACCTTGTTCACAGTAAAGACATACACTAGACTGAATCATTCCCATCTTCACAATTTACACACAGCCCCTGATAGGGTGCTTAAATGTGAAGATTGGAAGATAATTCAGTTCCAAAAGTGTGCGCTGATAAGCTGTTTACTAGCTTATCCATGCACCATCACGGCACAGTGAGACTGTTGTTTCACGATCGTTCGACTCACTGCAATTTGAATAAGACCAATCAGGTGGTGTTACTGTCGTTGCTGACCACAAATGCGCATGCCCAGTCTTGGTGGAATTCCACAAAGAGCCACACACTATTTTGCTGTGTTTGCTCCCAGTCCCTCGATTTGATACTTAGTACTTACCCTGAATGCATGCGTCGTGCTTGGTCTTGAGTCAGCTACAAATGCCGGATACCCTCCTTTATCCTTAGACCTTAGACCTCTGTCGTCCATTACAGCACTGGATATTCTAAATTTATTCTGGCTTTTCTGTGAAGTTGACAGTAGAGAAAGACAGCAACATATTTAACTAATGTTGATCACCTATGAGTGACAGCATAACAATGTTGGTTCTTAATGGATCACCATACTTGTAAGTCAAGTGCAAATCAGTTACCATATTCTCAATGGTGAATATTTCAGGGATGCAAGTGGGTGATTGATCCATTTCCTGAACTTTTTACAGGAGCTTGACCAGACAGCCCGAGCGTTTGCGCGCAGCATCAATTTTTATGGGGGCCCGTCTGGAGAATAGGCTACAGGGTATCACCCCCCAAAAACACATTTTTTTAAGCTGAAATATCATCATCTGATTCCAGAAATGCAAAAAAAAAAGACAAATATTTATCACCCTTTCTTCCAATTTGTTATGCCTCATTTTCGGAAGTCTTGCATCCCTGATATTTAGGGAAAGGAGAACATTTGACAAATTCTGTTTCCATTTTGTAACATCAATCAGCAATATGAATGTATTTTTGCTCATATTATTTGTGCATAATTGTTTAGATATTACAGATTTTTGATATACAATAATCAATACACCGTTTTATTAAAGGTCTACCACTCAGGACTATGATACAAAACCGTGCTACTTGACTTGACTTATGGCGGGTGATATTCCCGAACCACGATGCCTCTCCAAATCTTCCTATCCAACATAGCTGTCTTGATTTCTTCTACCTGCAATCCTGTGTCACGCTTTAGTAAGTCAATGTAGGTTAGGGCTGGTCTACCACGCTTTCTAACTCCATGCTTTGGTACCTAATGTATGATTTTGGAGACCAGCTCATTTGACCCTATGAAGCCATGTCCTGCAAATCTTGATCTACGCTCCCTGATCTTGTCCGAGACTTTGGCATATCCGCGTGCAGGTCCTTATTTGTCACATGCTGTCTCCAGTTGATGTTGAACACAGTTCTAAGCATTCTAGTGTAACATCCGTCCAGCTGTTTACTAAGCTTTTGGGTGACTGTCCATGACTCACATCCATAGAGGAGGACTGATTCTACAGTAGCTATGAACAGTCTTTCTTTGAGCTTTCTGGATAGTAATTTGGCCTTCCATAACTGACTGAGTTTGCCACAAGCTCTCCATGCAGCTGCTTTGCGTGTTTTTATGTCCTTTTCAGTACTGTTCATCCAGGCTCCAAGGTACTTGAAGTCCTCCACTTTATCAAGGGGCATACCTTCGCTTGTGGTGATTACAGGTACTTGCTTCTTGTTGAAGGACATGTACTTTGTCTTTGCAGCGTTCATTTTTAGCCCAACTTTACCCACCGAAGTCTCCACTCTGTTAAGTAGTGATTGCGCTTGGGACACTTCTTCAGACAACAGTGCAATCTCGTCAGCAAAGTCAAGGTCAGTAACTGTGGTTGGTCCTATTCGTCTGCTGCTTCTTTTTGTTAAGCGGAATCCTAGCTCCTCTTCTTTGCCATCTATGGCCTCTCTTAGGGCGTAGTCGAGCACAATGACAAAGAGATATGGAGCCAAGGTGTCACCTTGTAGCACTCCAGCCAGTATTTCAAATTCCTCAGTTTCCCCATCAGGTGATATAACCGTGCTACAAAATAGACCTAAAAATATATTCCCAGTTTAAAATTTAAAAATGACACTCAGATGTCATTTAGTGTTGGTATTAATGAAAAAAGTATGAAACTGGTAACAAATCTGTAAACGTACATGAATTTTGTGGTAAAAAGTCTCAAAATAATAAGAAGAAATAGAACTGCAGAAGATTTTGTCAGAAAGATATTGCCTGAAATCAGGCAAAAGCCAGAAAGGTGCACATTCTGATGCAACTGTAAAGAAAAAGCAGCAAGTCTTGCATGACTCTTATCTTGCTTTCCATATTTTATTAACATTCATTCTCAAATATATGTATACACACAAAAAATGAATGTTTTTATATGAGGTAGCCGTTTCAAGCATGGTGAAGCGCAAAAGATTGATGTAGCATAAAAATGTAGACAATATTTACAGTATCTTTCACATACCATTGGCCTCATAGGGAATTGGTTGGAGTTCTCTTGCTGAGAGATCTCAATAGGAGGTAATGTATTATTGCGACTCCACTGGTAGTTATTGGATGGTGAGGGCGCCGTTGGGTACGGCGGTGAACCAAGTCTCTCATTAGCTGTTACACTGCAGAGAAGGAAAGATATAAAGAATATGGGATGTTAACAAGATGTTCATCTATAGTTTAAGTTTAATTAGTTCCAAATTGGCGAGGAATATATGTTTTTTATTTCTCCATGTGCAAAAGTAATCCAAGCATAAGGCGATGAAAAACCAAACCCCTGTTTAACCGGCGGGCAGACCTGTCAAGAGCGGTTGGTCTTTTAATTATTTTTTTAACCTAAAATGTCATCAAAATCATGCATTTTTAAAAAATGTGTGAAAAATGATTTTCGGCCAAAAAACGGCTGATTTTACATGATTTGAGAAGAAAAAATTCTTAAAAAACGCAAAATGTGAGTTGGCTGGGCCCGTAAAACAGGTTGTTTTTTCCACCTTGTCTAAGCCCGCTATTTTGACATTTATACAAATGAATGCCCCCTTCCGTAGGCCTACCCTGCGTGCGTTTTGGGTGCCAATAATCTTATGAATTTATTCAGTGTAAGCAGGTTTGCCAATTTGGAAATGGCTGAATACAGTAAGGGTTAGAAAGAACTCGTGAATTTAAGGACTCCATATTTGTTTACAATCTGACAGCTTCAAGAACTTGTATCCTGACTGCCGTGAAACAAAGTACCATCTCATTACATATATTTTATGTTTGACCAAAGTCTCCAGATATTGAGGCATTTTGTTTGCCCACACAGATGGTTGAAAGACATTTTTAGTTTCTCTGATCTGTGACCACCAGTTGCAAATTGAAATTAAGAAGTTTAAACAGACTGATGTGCACTATAAAGATAAAGGAAAGGTTTTTTAACTTGATTAAAGCCAGCCTCATTGCCCATATCTAGCCACTTCCAAAAAAATTCCTAAATTACCGCATATATAATTTTGGATTCATTCTTCATAAATCACCAATAAATACCCAATTCCAACCACCCCCTGATGTACAAGATAATCCCATCTTGATAAAATCCCATAACTGGTTTAGTCTGATTTCCCCACTTGATAAATCTCATGCATGGATCCATCTATCCTTGCCCGTGTCATGTCCCTGTAAGACGAAAAAATCATACGTGAGAATAGTTCAAAATCAGAATCAAAAAATGTTTAAATGGTAGCAATTTTGACAAGTTCCCTATGAATGTATATCTTAGGCAACCCTGTTTCATGGACAGACGGAACTTTAAGTAGGCTCACCAACGTTTGTTAAATGTTGCCATATGTTTAGATATGAACAAAAAATCCCTAAAATATCTTAAATTTGGGTCAGAAATCATTTGTAAAGGAAAATCAACATTTTGTAAACCTTACTCCCCTTTTGTAATGTTTACTCCCCTTTTTTCTACAAGAGAGCAGAATAAAGACCGCAACTTATGACAAAAGGAAGTACATTATTATCTTTCTATAAAGGAGATACACCTTTCACCTAAAACATGGAAAGACCAAAGTGTTATCATCAAATCTTGTGCAATCTTACATTTTCTTCCCGGTGATCATCCCTTCAAGCTGAGGAGTCTTTGCCCTGCCATCTAGAGGTTTTAATCTACCCTTGGCTCCCCTCGCTGATGGTTGCCTGTAATTGTTATAACTAAAATTGTCTGCTGCCGTCCTTACGCTCATTGGTCTGTTGGACCTGGTCATGATGTTACTGGAACCAGGGCGATTGGCACCGCCGTACATTGAGGAATCATCCCTGTGAATTGAAAAAAAACATCTCAATTATCAAAGCCGATAATATATTGAGGGTTTAGCACAACAAAGCTCTATCTGTAATAGCTGCCAGATATTATCATGAGTTGTAATCAAAGAAGATTATAAGGTCTTCCCACAATGCATTGCGCGAATGCCAACCAACTAAAGCGTTTTCCACACTATGCATTTGTTGACTCTAAGTTTTAGAAATGAGAAAAAGGAACACTGATAACTAATTTATTCATTGATGAAAACTAGAACCTAAGAGCTCTAACGATGAACGCGTTATGAAGGCATGATTGTGTGCATATGTCTATGGGAACTGAGACAAAATAGAGACCCGAATTAGGGCATTTTGCAAAAACGCAATACATTGCGGTGGTGTCTTTAATATCTTCTTTGAGTCGTAGTCTAATAGCTGAACCATTGATATAAACTAAAAAGTAACACAGGGCAGCTATAACAGGTAAGACAATTTTCACTAACATCTTAGCTACTACTAGTATGTGAAAAGGCAATATCTACAAAATGCTATATATTACAGGTGCTTTTAAAACACGATCTAACAAATGGCAGCCAGTGCAGATAGGGCATTATTGCACTACACCATAGAAACCATAGATGTATATTAAACATAGAGTAGCATACTTATTTTGAAGGGTCCAACATGTGCATGAATTACAGGGCAGACTCTAACAAAACCAATTATACAAATTATAAAAACATTATTAGCTATATTTTCCAAACTGATGGTATAATGACAGAGATGTGACAAACTTGAATGATTGGTTTATACCATGAACATATATCTGTAAGTGTAAATAATGGCACATTTCAAAAGATTGAACACACAAACATAGTCAAATAATATTTAATTCTGTAAATAATAGAAATATAAAATTACTTCAAACAAGATTTCAGTACGACCCAGGACTGTGAAATTTGCCCTACCCTTTGTAATATCTTTGGTTTCATGGACATTTAAGAAGAAAAAATAAAGCAGTAAATTAACAACTAAATTGAATATTATGCAATTTACACATGGAAATATTGTGCTTTCTTTTTCATTCTATAGAAACATAATGCCATTGTATAATTTGTATTCACATAACAACCAGAAGTACCTTATTCCATCAGAGCATTGATAAATGCCTGAGACCTAAATGCCGGAACTTCCAAATCCTTAAATCCTTGCACTGTCAATCGTTAAGTTTCTTGTACCCAATATCTTGTGCTGTGTGACAGCCACTTATTTTACAACCTCAGCTAATTTTAACATTCATGCTAAGCTGAAAAACAATCCAATCCCATCATGCATAACTTACCCTAATGCAGAGGGTGCCCTTGCACCTGTCTTGTTATGGAGCGCTTTCGACGATATCGTCATGACACTATTAAGGGCACCACTGCGCTGCTGTTCGGGGTGAACGCCATAGTTGAATGAAGAAGGAGCTGTACTATTTAATTTTAACTGCAAAGAAAAATATATACATATACCAAATTGAATGGATTATAATGATTGTGTTTCTAAATTATATCATCTATTGATAACATTATAAAAGAAGAAGTAGTGTACAAATATTGAACGCTTAGAATGTGATAGTAAAACTTTATCACAAGGTCAATTTTGTACTCTGGTTCACCTTGTGTAATGGAAGAAACCAAACCAGACCAAGTGATATACATTTGTAGTTTTACTATTGCACAAACAAATGGCATGTAAAATCAGTTTTAAATGATGATATCACACATTTAATTCAAAGCCACATGATCGCATGGCTGAAATCTGGCCTATCATTTTATAATGTACTTAAAGGTAGATGACCCGATCACATTTTCATAGCACAGATTTTTCTCAAACATATGGAGATTTTCATATCATATGAAAGCTCGTATTTTTCTCATCATCATACTGAAATTTGACGGCCTAAATCGGTATAATTACGGAGAAATCGATGAAATAACGTCCAATTACCGCGAAAGGTGGTATACCACCAATATCGTTTATGTACAACTCAATGGGTACATTTCACGGCATCTTTTGCGTCTAAAATAAGAACTATTAGAGTTATGCAACTCAAACTTTGGAATACGACTTTTTTAAGGATGACCTTTCATGTAGAAAAGAAAACTTCAAGTTCAAAATCGGAATGTGATCGGGTCATCTACCTTTAAGGTCATTCGTATCGCCCCGTCATACCAAAAGGGAGAGAAGTTAACCACAAGTATTCTCCATACTTGGTGATGTTCAGCAAGCACACTATTATTCCCCAAATCCCTTGAAAGTACTGCAGATTTACACAATTTAAGCTCAAATCAAAGTACATGAAAAGCCATGTCAAAATAAAATGCTGTGAATGATCAACCTTACAATGATTCAATATAATAATAATCAATACAAATGTACTTACTGATGAAGTCATAGAAGCTAATTTGCCACTTTGTAGATCCATTAACCGTCCCGTATGTTGCCCGTAAGGTGTCGGACTAAAACCAAGATCATAGTTCTGGGCTACTGGTCTAAGGGAAGACATCTGAGAGGCATTATCATCTTGAGCTGCAAACCGGTTTTCTGCATTAATAAAGTAATTTGTTCGTGTTTATGTAATTTTTAAAATTGTAGAAAAAGTTCCGGATATTCTACTATACTAGTTTAATCAGTTCCAAATGGGCGAGAAATATTTGGTTTTCATCTCTTCGCGCGCAAAAATAATCCAAGCGTACGCGCACGATTATGGCCACACACCCCACACATTTTATTTTGCTTTACGCCGTGTGAACAAATATAATACAGTGCGCTTGTCTCCTTCATGCACGTCCGCGTCCATCTGTATTAATTTGTTGCTGTAATGAGGCTTCGCCAATTTGGAACTGATCAAACTATAGTCAATCTAACCCATGTTCAAGACTGGAAATAAACCAATGATTGGGAAACTTGTGTGCGCAAGATCAAAATATTTAATTGAAAGGTAACAACAACTGACCCTTGGTATTATAGATTCAAACACATACATAATTATAACACAATGTAAATAGTATATTGAGAATTGATCAATCACTTATTGTGAGCCCCAAAATTGAGGACCCTAGATCTAAAAGAGGGTTAAGTCACAATCTTGTGAAATTGTAGTTAGTATCAGTTTTCTGCTACAAGGAGGATATCTGCACCCTCTGTTCAAATGTTAAAGTTAAGCCATGCGTTAAAGCTGTGTAAGAATCCATGGGAGGTAAAACCCGAGTGGGTCAAGTCCACACATAGACACAATGAAACCCAGTTTTTGCCATTTTTCTCAATGTGACTTAACCCTCTTTTAGCACTAGGGTCCTCAATTGCTGACATTACTTGGCTGGGGTAGTTTTAGTACACCAATCATACTTGTTCATTTTCGGGTGAATACAAATACATTTGCTTAGGGTGCTTTTTTTAATATTCCCTTATAAATAGTCATTGAACCCATCCCCTGGAAACTTTTCTATGTATGAAATACAAGTAATACTTGAGCATTAAAAATGTCCAATACCTAATTTGATTAATAGGACACTTTATTTCAATTAGCATTCATAGACTTGTAAGTTGAAAATATCATGAGAAATAAAGACATTCTACAAATTGCAACAATACTCACCTTCCGAAATTAACTCGGCATGTTTGCGTACAATCGTTCTCATCCAAACGACGACTTCTGCCCAGAGGACATCAAAGGTTTCACTAAGCACTGTGTTCTGTAAGACAGCATTAGGGGTGACGGGAGGAAATCCCGGTCTCCTCCTGGGGGCGTGATATTTCTTACGCTCATGCTCCTCATCGTCTCTGCAAAACAAATTGGAACAAATAAAATGAAACATGGTTGAATAAATTCATCAGGAAGTGTTGTGACCTAATCGCTAAATCTCAAGTCACAATTGTCACTTCACATAGAAGATGTGACTCAAGTCAAGAGAACTCTTTCATAAATTGACTTGACTATTAAAAGAGTCAACTTAATAGTCAACTCAATCTATCTAATAGGCAAAACATCTACATCATAGACAAAATGTGTTCGAACAGTGACCTTTGTTTGCACCTTTTAATTACCATATAGTACACGTTATTACACTCGACCTTTGCTTAGACAAAAAAAAATTGTCCATAGAGGGTCCTCAAAAGGTAGGTTGGTAGGTCAGATCTTTTTCTCCTTTTTTTGCTAGTGGTTGGAATTCTATACTGTGTCAGATCTTTTGGATGACCCATACTTGACCCAAAATATCTCACATAATACTATACATGGTATGGGGTCACATGAGAAGTCACGGGTCAAAGAAGGCCATATATACGTGACTTTTAAATGAAGAAAACAAATTAAAAATAAAAAAGTTTAAAAGGTCCGGACTATAGTACACAGTCCGTCGGACATGGACAAACACAAATATTTGTTTGCCTTAGACTGAAATAACTGGACAGTTTTCAAGGAGCTATTTATGCTCCCATAATGCTTAGGGTGTCAAAAAGAGTTCAGAAGAGAGGTAAATATGCATGATTTGAGCACATGTCTTGTTTAGGGTACAAAGTGTAGACAATATTGGATGAAATTTAATATTAAAATAAAATAGTTTAAGGGTATCTATGGGTCACATGAAATAATGAAAAAAGGTTTAGGATCCAATCAGAAAGTCCATACCGGAGTATGATGCTCACATTTATATGCAAGTAGGCAAAGGGGGGAGGGGGCTGGAGATGTCCAACTGATGGTTACAAATTACAAAGCCATGTTGGACCGCATAGAGTACAAAGACTACAAATAGGTGGTTACTTACTGATAACTATCATAAGCGAAATATTCTTCTACATATCCATCGGTTTCATATATTTCTTCATCTAGATACGCTAAGGTTGGGTCCAACATTGTGTCACCTTTACCGCTACTGGCTTTGTCAGCAGACGGCGGTGCCTTTAAACAGTTCAAATGCTTGCCAGAAATGGATAGACTGTAAAACAAAATACAAAGGAAGTGTTCAATTACTGAATAGAAGGAATTGGAGCATGCCTGCCTGTAAACCATGAATGATGTTTTTGGAAGAGCAAACTTTCAACAAAGGTAAATGAAACATTGTGCATCATGGGATCCAAATGCTCTGGCATGTATTCTGATATTCAAACATGATTCCTGACATTACTCATAATCAATTTAAATTTGAAATAAAGATAGGGATATAAAAGAGGATAATGTGCCACACATTCTTGCTGACTCTTCAACCCCAACCCGACCTTGTTTGAGACTGTAAGCTTACATCGCTACCCCTAAAAAAAAGTAACACTACTGTCAACCAGTAATACCTGTCAGTATTAATTGCACTATTGATTGCAAAAGAGTTCACTTTCATCCCCAAATCACTGTTATGTTCATAATCTGGGTCACCCATGTCTTCTTGGTAACTCATCCCATTTCGTACAGTTTTCATAATTTTTCTACAGCTAAAATGTTAACAAATACAGCTGTATACCCAATACGAATACCCGTAGTAAATGCTGCTTTTCGCTGGGGACAACCAATGATTTCATAGAGGTCATATGATCACTCTGTCACCTGATGCAGGCCGGAAAACTGGCCTGTTGGGTTTTTTACGTTCTCTTTTCACAGAATTAAATACACTCAGATTGATACTTACTCCTGAGGTACTGGACTAGCATTGCCAGGGACCTCATGATCCCCCACATCAAGTAATTCCCCTGCCGTAGCAGGTCTTGCCGAGGGGTAGTACTGGTAGCCTTCATCACCTGGTACCATCATCTGATGACCAAGTATTCTGAGATATAAATAATAAATACAATAAACATTATCAGGGTATACTTTTTTTAGACACTTTTATTTCCCCTTTAGGCACTAAGTTTCTTACCAATTACGAAATATACATTTTCTCTTATTACTCCCTTTATGACCAACTCCTTTTCACCCTATATCTTCACCCTTTTTGTTTCTCCTTTTCAACTTTTTCTCTTCCCTATCTATTTCCCATTCCCTCTCCTGTAATACCCAGGTATATATAGTCAGTACCTGAAATATTTTCCCTAACTCGACTGATTGTCCATACGCAGGCACCACATCTTTATCACGACCAATTAACCCATCGAATTTAACACGACCATCTGGAGTCAAGTTCCGGATGTTCTAATTTTGTAAACAAACCAGTCAAACCAAATTATAGCTGTGTTATATTAGGCGATCCAAATTCAGTCAGTTTTCTTGGAGTTTGAAATAGATTGCATATTATTTGAACATTAAACACAATCATGATGATATCTGAAACAAAATTTTGACTAATTTTGAAAAATATTGATGAAAAAGATATCTGACGCAATAACAAAACTCAATAAAAATGGTAAATTTGAATGTGAAATTGTGAACAAAATGCAGTTGGTGGGAGATGGAACGCATGAATGTGAATAAATAAGCAATATTGACCCAGAAGTCTTCAGCAGCAGGTCAATTACATTTGCGAAAGTCACATTTACCTCTAGTTATCATACCGTGCTGTCCACACGCTGCGTTGACTCGACTCGACTGGTGAGATAGGACTTTACCTCTGACTTTTTCCAGAGGTAAATTGGTTGTGATATTAACACGACTCTTGTCCACACAGGCACTAACTCGAACATTATCACAAATTGAACTCAACTTGTCCTTAACTCGACCTTTAACAGCCAGGTCTGAACGTGCCTAGTGACAATTTGACCTGGGCAGCCTATCTCTCATAGTGTGATGCATGGTTGACTTGCTTGGTTCAATTCTGGGGGGGGGGGGGGGGGGCGCGGAACAAATTTATTTGGCCTCCCTTTTACCCCACCCACTTCGTTGGTCCATCACCACTGAAACACCGCTGGAGATGGGGGTTAATGCTTTTAACAGGGTTCCTGCACCTTTGGGACAATTAAATTCCATGACTAAATTATGAAAATTCCATGACCTAGTTTATCAAATAGCGAACATTTTTAATACACCCTGCAAGAACCCACACCTTAACATTTTGCTGGTTAAACCTAACATTTGTTAAAGAGAACAGATTGTGTCCTTATTGATTTGCAGGGTTCTTCTGGGCTTTCAAAGAAATGCCAGGGTTGTGTATGTTTTAACAATTCATACATACTTCCGTGGAAGTATAAGCTTCTTCACAATGGACTTTGTCTTTTAATGATGATGGATAGTCCACTTTAAAATTGTGTGTGCATTAGTTTACATGGCAACCGGCATGAATGCAACATCTTAATCAATCATGGCAAAAGTGGCAACCACCAATTGATAATAATCCATTCCATTGTATCTGCTACCATATGAAGGGGATTCACACACTCATCAAGGTAAAAAACCCATAGAGAATCATAGAGCAGAAAATTAACAAATTAACATGTGGAGTGTATTGAAAATGTCCAACTGATGCACTCATCATCTGCAATCTCAGAATTGTATCTTCACCAGTTACACAGTAAATAACTAAATGATAACCAGACTTCAGTGGGTTGTTTTCTGGGACACCCTATGGCTGATGATCCCATACCTTAAATGAGGAAATCGTCCATTCCACTCCTTGCATTCGTTCTGTATTTGTAAACTAGTTGTAGCATTTTTATGTTCCTCAAACAGCATGTCATCGATCTCGTCAAACATTTTCTGAACTGTCTTGGCTGCTTGCTTGTCAAATTCCTGGGAGAAAAATGCAGATTTATTAGGTTACAGCATAGACGGTAAAAGGTATCCTTTTTACCATCTGTGGTTACAGTTACCAATTTTTGCCACTAATGTATATTAAAGTTTGGCATTTAGGCAACAAAAACACCCCCTATCTGTTACGCAGTTGGGTCTTTTAACTGAGGGGCAGTTGGTTGGTGTGTTTCTCATTGAAAATAGTCCGGAATGTTCCAAATCTTCTATTATATTTAATTATTTTCAAAATAAAACAAATTTTAATTTTTTCAAAAATACAAAGAATTTCAATTTTTGTTTTGTTTTGGGGGTCATTTTTGGTGGACAAGTTAACTTGGCCACCCATAGAGACCAGTTTGGTCGTAATAAAACCGAAAATACCTCAAAATTCAGTTATTCAGTGCGAAATTAATATCTTTATTATATTTTATATTAAATGTGTCTTATTCCTGTTAATAATATGGTGCTCTAATTTACAATGTAGTCTTTAAATAATAAATAAATATCACATTTAATTTTTGATTTAGTTTATTGAGTGAGAGTCTGAATGATGTATATTCATTGTAACTCCATTGAAAGTAATGAGAATGTGTGGTGTAGTGGTTGAGATCAGTACCTATCACGCTGAAAACCCGGGTCAAATCTGTGTGGAGCCGCTTTTTTGTTGTTGTATAATACATTGGTACTTTTTGATGTTCCATTATATTAATTAATTACAATATCAATAGTTTGTTTTATATATTAACGAGACTTTTTTGGGGGTACGTTTGAGCACTTTTTTTAATGTTATTTTTACAAAATGTGTCATAAATTACGTCGTTCGACCATGGACTTATTCTAATAAGTCCATGGTTCGACTCAGCTGAGCTGAGGGCACTTTATTTAATGTCATAAAAAAATAATGATGTTCCATTATATTAATTACTTACAATATCATTAGTTTGTTTATTAACGAAACTCTTTTTTTTTATCTATTAATATTTTTTTTATTTTTTTGTTTAATGAATATAAATTATCACGATTTTCTTTTTTTGATTCGGCTGTTGTGTTGTGATGTTCGTGATTTATTTTTACAGAACGATTGACTATTAATAATTATCCTGACGCCCCGGGAAATCCAAGTTATTTTGTTGCATTTTTGAATCTGTCATAAATTACGTTTTCTCGTAATTAATAAACATTGGAATTTAAATTAAATTATAAATTATGATATTTTGTCTTTAAATTTTTTTTCTCTCCATAAACTTCACCACATATCGCTCACATAACGTCTCGGTGATTTCCTTCCAGAAACAACACACTAGTGATCCTCTTGCCGACTTCCACAAAATTCAACAGATCCATTCCAAGTCTTCTCATCCTTTTGACACTAAAAACACTTGTCCACCCAGTTTTTTAGAAGACCTTGTTAAATTTCAATTGATGTATTTTAACATCTACTCTGAAGAGAGAAGTTTATTTATAGGTTCCAGACATGCATTATTTCAGGATAGAATAATCACCTTAACTATGATGTACTTAATTACACTGTATACAATTTTAGAACCTTAAGTAAACATTTTCTCCCATGAAGAATGACCTTGGGAAAAATGTGATGGAAATGTTACTATTTGGAGGGAAATAATTAGTCTATTATTATGGAGAATAGGAAAAAGTGGAACAATTTCAATGCAGTAAGAAACCTTGTCGTTTTGGAGCCCTTTTTCCCCACTCCACTTACGTCATCAGCCCAGGAGAAAAGACTGCTCCTTTCGGTCGAGTTGCCAGTCGTCCATCCATTGTGACTGTTGTGTGACAACACAAGAAAGTTATTGGCAGACGCTTCCTCATGAGAGGTCGGTGACGACATCCCGCTTGCAGACGTTGTGACATAGCTGCTGAGGGCCTCCTTGACACTCTCCAGATACTGGAGGGGGAGGGCATCCTCTGGTCGCTCTGGTAACGGATGGTTCTCATTCCGAGATGAGATGCCCCGTCTGTGGAATACAGAGAAAAAAGAGCAATGGTTTAGATCGGTGTATCTATTAATTAACATGACTACAGTCTTTGGTACAATGAATAATGACAAAGTATGTTGGAGGGAGTTTGGTATATTGGAATGTTAGCCAGGGAAAAGCCAACTTCATTATGCCATCTAGTTTTGCATAACATTAATTTTGACATTCATATGCAAGTTCTTAAAACAAAGAATGGACTCTTGGTGGATGGGTTGGTGATTTTTTCCCCTTTTAAACCCGGTTTCCTATGTGTTTGGTTTTCGGTTAAAATGTGGATCTTAAGAACTTTCATTCATTATGGTACCTTTAATAGGAGGATGTTGTAATCTGCAGAAAATGACCTTTGAATATTGGCAATGAAGACATTAATACAAATGTGGCAATGATGTATATGTATGTATCATTTATGTCCACCTTGAATTCTGTTCAGTAATTTATTTTAATTTTTATCTTCAACACTAATTGTTTGTTTGTTTGTTTGTTTACACGGTCGGTCCATACGGACACACGCTTGGGTCCTAAAGGGACCATGCTCAAGCAAATTGCTCGGGCCAGGCTTAAAAAGCCTATATAAGCATGCTGGCTGAATGAAATGAAAGTTAGAAAAGATGGAAAAGAATGATGTAAAAAGAGCCACTTCCAAAAAATAAAGTTAACAATTTTGCTGTCAGCCTTTGACATGAGAAAAGAATAGTCTTGATCCAATCTCAATTGTGTACCCCTTTAAACTGGTAATGTCTTTATTATTAATATGATTCATCTAATGGATTCAAAAGAGAGAGTAAAGGTAACTTTAATTTTACCCCAGTTGTGATTTAGAGAAGGATCAACATTTTGTGAAAATTGCAATACTTTGAAAAGAACAGACACTTAATAATATTGAAAAGAATTACCTAAACATTTGAGCAGATAAGGGTACATAGAATAGAAATATTATGACATTGGTAACATTCTTTTCAAGTAGCATAGAAAAATATTGAACATCATCCACCTCGCACTTTGCAAAACATTGTCACTGGTATTACCCCCTTCAACCAACCCTGATAAGGGGGTAAAGGTCAAATAAAAATGTGAGACTTATTATATACGACAGTGTTATGTGTAAGCATGCCCAAATAAAATCAGCTGATATTTTTCATACAGGCTTAGACTAAGAGCAATTTCTGTATGTTGCAATGTGGTAACATGAAAAATGAACACATATGTTAGGTAGTTAAGAGAACAATATTTAATTGTATGTGTGTGTGGTGGTTAGCTAATTTTTTCTGTTCCAAATTGAGGTGCACCATGAATAAATTCCTATTCCAAAATTTGAGTTAAATTACTCTATTTGTTCTAAAAATAGAGTAAAAAATAAACATTTTTTCTCTCCATAGAAAACGCAAGCTTCAGGTATGGCATGGCACATTTGATTACAATTCACAACCTTTTGTGCTTGTAAATATTTGAAACAAGCATGGGCTGCCATTTAATATATTTATACTTCTGTAAATTGTTTGTTTATTATTTTACTTCTGTTTTTTCATATTTGTATTGTATGGACGCATTCACCAAGTTGGGGGATGCCACTGTTCTGAAAGTGTATGTCCGAATAAATAAATTAAAATAAATTAAAATAAATGAGAATCTAAACAAAACTTCCCACCACAGGCCTAACATTTTGAAGGGGTAATGAGTTAAATTGTGGATTTAATGAATTTTCACTCAACAATTTTGCACAAAAGAGAAAAAACTGAGGTACTGTAAAACCACTTAATTTCACGAGGGATTTAATTTCGTGAAATTAAGTACTATGAAACTGACAATTTCGCATTGAAAGTAACTGTAAACTTTCCAGATTCGTGAAATTATATGCCAGCAAAAATGGCAGTAATTTTGAATTCGCGAAATAAATGATCCACACAATTATAGTGTTTTACAGTATGTGGGTCAGTTGAGCTTGCTTTTTTTCTTCTTTTTTCAAAACTTATCATCAACATTTCAAAACCTTTATAATAAAAAAAATAGAAAAAAGAAAATAATACAATAAATAAATCTGCAGCTCAAAAACATATATGGGTCAGTTTAAGGCTATTACAACAGAGTTTTCCCGGGAGTTTTTCCTCCTTCAAAGCCCAAATTTATTCAGCGCAAAAATGACCAGCTCCTTACTGTGGTATTCTGTCATTGGATACGCTATGATTACGGTCACAGGAGAAGCTCTATTGGAGGGTATGAATTACTGTTTCGTAAATAAACAGCTTTGAAATGTCATTGAGACCTGCAAACAAAACGCTGTATTTTAAAACAAGCAAAGGTATCAGTATCACTATCAACAACAGTAGTCCACCTACAGCTGGATGACCAGGCAGGCTATGGTTGAAATAGTCATGCAAGTCCATACCGATTTGGGCTGTTTTCGTAGATACAGTGAGATTACCCTGAACGACATATAAATATCCTGAAGATTTATGCATCAAATTGAGGAAAGAATTAGGCCTATATCACATGGTTCAGTTAAGATAATATGCAATTGAGACTGAGAGTCTGAGATAATTGGTGTGATTCATCATTTTAAATGATCTATATCTTTCAACAAGATATTAGTTATTCAATGCCTGAAATACTGCGAGTCAAGCTATTTATAATATATGTTGTGCCTCATGTTTCTAAAATTTGAAGATGAAACACACACAAAAGTTGATGAATACTACCTTGTTTTTGATATTTGCAGTTATAATTCTGATGATATGAATGATGAAAAAGAATGTTTTTGCTATTATTTTTTTTAATTATTTGATTCTGTCCTTCTAAGTAGGCATTGGCTGGCAGGTTGTACATCTCACTGTGATGTATGTAGGTATCACCACAATTTTGTGCAAACGTTAAAAAAACGAAATTTAACAATTTCATTTTGAAGTTTAGTTACTGGTATAGGCACTAATCAATTAACAAAACAGAGACAAACTTCAAACAATAGTGGTATCCAGTGACAACAAATGAAAACATTTTGAATTAGCTAACCCTACATAATTTTTGTTCTCCCAATTTTTAAAACATACTGTCAATATCTTGGTTACCAAGCAGTCAATTTTGTAGCTACACAGCCTCAGCTTGCACAATTTTCCGCATCACTTCATCGTGACAAGCTACAAACCATAGTTGCTAGGCAGCGCTGAGAGCAGTGTACATCGTATATATATGTATGACATTTATCTTCTGTATACTACAATTCATCAATATGTGTGATATATACGTATACGTATGATACTGGTGGTAGGCATTTTTGTTAATACAAATATGCATTTTCATGCTAAATTAATTATTTGATTTCAAGTAGCTACCGTTACCACGATAATAAAAAATGTGCAAATATATTTCTTTCTTTTTAATGAATATGTAATACATTTTCAAATTGCTCATTTTAATTTTTAAAACAAAATTATAAAAAATAAGCAATATGCATAAAATGAGGACACAAACCTTTCCACTTTCACAGTACCGTCCCCAAGGAACAGTGAGCAGAAAAGGTTTCCAAACGGATAAGGCCAAATTAAATTAATTGTTTGTCTCAAAGCTCCCGCGCGCGTTAGTTTATTGATGCGCATTAGAAGAAAAAAATCTGAAAAAACCTTTTTTTTCTTCTTCTTTTTTTTTTTTCAAAAAAAAGAAGAAAAATCCCAAAATTTCACAGATTTTTCAGATTTTCATTGATCACATTATCTTAAATACAAAAGTTCACTTTTACAAGGATTTCAATATTTTATATTTAAAAAAAAACAAAAACAAACCCGCATTCCGCATTAGTTTTACAACAGGAGAGGAGCTTTGAGACAAACAATTAATTTAATTTGGCCTAATGACAATTGACAATGTTTATCCAGATTACAAAAAAATAATAATAAAAAATATATTCTATGACATCCAAAAAATAGTGAATGACAAATGTGAGAAACTTCCTCAATGTTACTAACCATCCGTACACAAAGAAAAGAATAATAAACCAAATGTAGAACCCTCGATTTTACCCTGATGACACGAAGAGCAGCACTGGTGGTGCTGGCCCACTTCTTTATCCATCCAATTAATTAAGACATTTTTAAAACTTTTTCAAATTTCAAAAAATTGTTTTCAACATCTTTTTAAAAGATTTGAATTGGAAATTTTGTGAAAACTTTGGAAACATTCCAAAGTGGAAATGTTTGAAATTCACCAACATTTTCTAGAAAACTAAAGATACCTGACCTAACCCTACACGAAAGACTTGTCTGCACAAGGGGTATTTAAAAAAAAAAAGATCCATGTCTGTTCACTACATTACAAATGATAAATTTTGCTACGCTCACTTAGCCCAAATTAATGCATCCATTAATGTTGGGTAACGAGCTTAGTATAATTGCAATGAAGAGGCAATTAGCCATTAGTGTAACGTAAAAGGGCTGTAATAAAATCAATATCATCACAAACCTTAAAAAAACATAAAAACAATACCAATTGTTGATTGGAAAATGAAAACCAACTTGACAAAATGAAAACCTGGTGGTCAAATCAAAACAATACCTTGTTAAAATAGTGAAAAAAAGGAAACCTAATTGTGATCTAACCAACAACAAAGAAGCTTACTTGTATCACCACCATATATAAAATCAATAACCCACAACATTGTAAAAAAGATAGGACCTAGTATTATAATAGAAACCCTGCTTTTAGGCAACATCCAAAAAGAAACCCTGTTCTACGGGCCAGACAGACCCATTTTAAAAAGAAATTTGAACAATTTCACATACAAATGAATACTGACCTAATTCTTTTTAGTTTAAAAACAGCTACAATTTTTACAAATTTTTGTGATTTTTTACGCCATTTTGAAGGGGGAAAAAGCCTATACGAAAACCCAAGAGCACAAAGTGCTAATTGTCAACAACAAAACCCTGCTTGACTAATACCAATGACTGTCATTGATAATACCCACGATTCCAGGGTTAGCATTAAAATGCAATCCTTCCTATTCCATGGAGCCACTATACACAATTAAAATATGTACATGTATTGTAGATTCACAAAGCCTGATTATCATTGACATTATGCACATTTAATTTGGTCCAATTTGGTTTACTTGTTTTGTAAAATACAATTTTTGTTGTTGCAAATATACTTTGAAAAAGACCACCAAGTTGACTTATTATGTATCACATACAAAAGTCTGTATTTTCCCCTCAGCAATGTAATACCATTTTCCGAAGTTAACTAAATATGCTACAATTATAATGTCATCATTACAAATTAAAAATACCTTGTATTATAATGCAGTGGCATTACGCATGCACTAATGAAGCGTGATCATTAGACCATGCCCTCACTTCACTGCACAGAGTTAAATGAATCTAGCAAACTCATCTAACTAGCTACCAGCTTCTTAAAGCAGAGAAATTTCCCCCAAAAAATAATAACTATTTTAAAATATTGTTAAAGGTAAACTGAAATTTATTCATAAAATAACCTATTAATATACCCACATGAGTAATAGAGTAGACAGCACACGTGAGGCTTCTTCGCCATCTTTTGGTGGCCTATGAGTCGCAGACAAAATCTTGCGGCTAGCGACAAGAGTTTTCCGATCTCTGATCCGCCTCCTGCACTGACATACCCCCGCACTAACGATTCGAGGCTGAGAAACCCGGCTACTTATTCGGCTCACACTAGTTCTTGCGCTATTTGGAGCACCACCCTTACGAGGGGTGTAGACACTCCCATTGCTTTTCGCTGATCCACTGCTTATCCGGGAGGAACTGGAAATGTAACTGTTCGCAGAACTCTTCCGTACTTTACCGAGGGTCCGCATACAAGGCACCGATTTCGAGGATTTGAAACCTGCTTTGATATTTCGTCCACTGCAAGGCCTCTGTTGCTTTATGGGCAGTGGAGAGCACACTGAAGTAGGCATTATGTATGTACAAATTCTGTAGTCATATTTTGTCAAGTAAATACCTAGAGGTCCAGTGAGCAGAAATATGACTCCAGGACTCACAGTAGCTCAAATCTTTTATAAATATTCAACAATGAGGCAGAAACATACGAGCTGAGCTGTGTGTCAGCTAAGATAAAAAAATAAGTTTTTATGCTGAAGCAATGTACTGCACTGCATCAAGTACGCATCCTGACCCCTGCTACATTACTGCATCATGTTAAGTACCTGTACACTCTTAATGGCAGTTTTTCCACTTGCCCCGTATACTCCGGGGTTAAAGACCTTGAAACAGCAACACATGGAATCACACAAAATAAGGCACTTTCTATCAGTTCAGCTTGTGCTAGTAATCCATATACAGACAAATGAACTGTTTGTAATGATAGGCTTGAGTCTCTCAATTAGTCAGGTCCTCCTTCTAATACATTGCATAAAATCCCTCCACACAAAACAAAGACACAGTGTTGCTTGGAGTATTAAACTACGGCATATATGCATAATACTAATAGTAATACACCACTGCTAATTGCATGAAGACATCAATGCTCCCCGGAGTGAAACCCACCGCACTAACGACCACCGCAACTGGTTCTCGTTTATGGTAATTAGCGTCATAACCTATCTCGCTACATTTCTCTGGGTTCCAAGTGCACCTCTGGTCATCAGTTGCTACAAGTGCATACACACTACCACTGAGAATTGGAATTGGGCTACTTCAAAGCCAATTTTTTTTTCCTTTCCAGAGGTTCAATGTCAGTACTAATTGAGAAGGCCATGTTTGATACAAAACAATTTGAGGTCTTATTTCAATCTGCCAGCAAAATGTATTTCTAAACACAGTTAACCCAGAATTAATACTAGTGCTGGTACTGAAAGTATCTCTCTGTTTCCTACTGTGCTAGAATATGTCAGTCCCAATATTCTACCAAACCGTTGCATTATCAACTGAAAACATCATCTGATGAACATTTCCATACCAGGGATATGATCCGCAATTGAAAGTGATACCGCTTTTGCTATCAAATTTGTACCAAATCCCATTGGTCTGTTTTGGCTCATCCTTGTTTACATCCACGTCTGGCTCATTTAACAACGTTAATACACATCTCTCTGTGATACCCTTCGTCTTATATATCACATTGTCTTATATCTCATTCTCACATCTATACTGGAGAGACTTGTATTCTGTAATTACACTTCATGTCTCTCCCTTGTTTATATAGGTACACATAGACCAGCATGTTCCATCCTCAATTAAACCACAGATGCTTCTAAGTGTACAATCATCAGCAATATCCGTGGCATATATCTCCTCCTGGTAAACAATCACGAATCACCATGGTCACCGCCAATTTTCCCGATCCAATCAATACTAATGTTCTCTGACTTAATTACAGCAGCCTCACGACTCGCACAAATTATTTTATAGCTCTTTGCTTATCTGACTGAAGCATGATGAAAGTCATGTTTGTGGTGTCAAACATTTATCGTGCCTGCCTACCCCTAGCTAGCAGTGCTGTGCGTACGTAATAGCTAACAAGCGTAAGTATTATTATAGTGACACTTGGGCAGATGCTCAATCAATGTCATGTTTAAGTGTTTCCAGAAACTTGTCATCTTTATTTACATGTACAACTGCAGATTCTTGAGGCATCTCCATCTCGATCACATGCCTGCTGCAGTAAGATCCACTAGAAACAACCGTTACTGGACTATATTATTTTAAAAAGACCAAGATAATATCTACAACCATTTGCTTCAACTATATCATATTAGCATATCAAGGTAGATTAAACATGAATATGAGAGCGAATCAATTGGGAATTGATTAGACAGTTTTTATTTTAATCAGTTTTAATGAACAAAATTACCCTCTTGATGAGCAAGTCTTTAGGGATATTCAATTCATAAAGGCTATTTCATTGGACTGTTCCATTCAGAGTATGGGGAGGTACACAATGCTAGTATTGGGCAGTTTGCTTTTCAATATCTCAAGTTTTTATTTTGTGAGCATTAGTAACAGTTGCCCAACATTGAGACTAATTAGGACAACCCCTTTGTCAGAATATCAGCCTACTTCTGATGTTTATTATGAGTCCTAGCATACATTCTTGGTATATTGTAGAAAATAAAACCCTTCAGTTTGTCAACTAAACCTTGTGGAGGATAACGTTTGAGCCAGAGGGCTCTGACACCAGCCTGCGAAAATGTGTATAAAGCTGTATAGTATATATTAGTAAGATCCTTGAAGAAAATGTTGATTTAGTTAGTTACAACAACACAGGATCTAAAATGGCATTGAGTTTCCATAACTGAGTTTCCATAGCGACAAAAAATGAATTCACCTTTTTTCTGAGGTAGATATATCTCAACAACATCAAATTTATTTAATCAGTTTAAAACTGACTCCCTCCCTACAGAGTGCAAACAAGATTTTGACAAGATTCTGTTTGCTAAATAAAAATTGTTTGTGGGTGGGGAAATGTCAATTTATACTAAATACCAAATTAATTTTATTTTCTAAACAAAATACACTTTATTTTACTTCATTTATACTTCTGGTAGTAGACTTTTGGGTTGGGTGAGGGTGGTTTTACCCCTTTAAAACATTCACATTTTTAATTTGACCACACTTAATAATATATAACCAAACACCCACACAATTAATAAATTGATCTACCGTTCTCTATAAAAGCAGAGGCATGGGATAATACTCGTATACTAAATTCAATATCAAGTTAAGCGGGGACTGCATTAACATAACTCAGTGCACACACTGGACTCAATACAATGCAGATGGATGGATTGGATGGATGGAAGGAGGGAGGGAGCACATGCATGCAGGTCAATGATTATTAATGGCAAATTAAAATTAATTGGTTTAATATGCTGTGCAAGTCATTGTCATGGAAACAAGGATAAACAAACAAATAGCTCTCCATGCTATGCAATATGCATGTGTAAGACCACATATGTAATAACAAGAGAACAATTTGAAAGTACCTGATCTAAAATTCACCAGCAGAGTTAAAAATATTTTAACTTTTTTTGAATGGCAAAAAGGTTGACATTTCAGAATAAATAACAGTTACACCCTGTACTGAAATGTCAATTGAACTCGAAAGCATAAATTATGTGAACTAATTTAATGTTGAATCGAATATTGTTTATAAAATAATAAAACAACTTAAAGATAAAACAACAACAATTGAAGCCATATAAACTCATCCAACATTTTAATCAAACCATTAATGTGAATATCATTGGCAACTCAAAGCAATGACAATAATTACAAGAAAAACAAATAAATTACAGTGCTTGAAGTCCAGAACTCCTGTTGGCACTGAGAAAATACGGAGTAAGGGGTTCAGGACCTTGTAGATTGATAGTTTTGACTAGTTTGAATCCCTTTAATTTGTATTTTTGTGCAGTTTTAGATAACTGGACCCTAGTTTTCTCGATTTGGAACCCTTAAAATCTGCGGGGTCAGCGCTAACCCTGTTCACAGGTAATGTTAGTAAATGGTCTTTTACAGAATGAAGTAGGCCTACAACAGTGTGAAATGGGTGCGAAGGGTATAACAGAATTCAGCTGAAAATCTGGGGTCTATCATAGAATTTGTGAAGTAAAGTTTAGGAACTTGGAATTTTGAAGACCCAGAGCAAATCAGAAAGAAGTATGACATGGCCATGGGCCCTCTGTATCAAGATTTGCCCGGGGGGGGGGGGGGGCACTGACTTTGGAAAAGGGTATAGGTATGTGCCGCGCTGAAGACCCCCTTTTTCACCCTCTGCTGCTAGCTCTTATGACCCCCCCCCCTTTTGAGCCTGCATCAGTTCTTAAGACCCCAATTTCATTGAAAATTCAAAAATCGCGAAATTTTGCGTTCCAAAGCCCCAATTCTTCGAAAATTGTGCATTCTAAAACCAAAAGAAATCAAAAATTTGCGTTCTTGCTATCAAAATTGAACTATAGGCCAGTTCTTAAGACCCACTTTTTTGAAAAAAATCAGTTCCTAAGACCCTATTTTTCGTCATAAAATCCACTCAGTTCAGTTCTGTAGCCCCTCTTTTTGAGACCCTGTGCGGCACACCCCTACCCAAAAAAAGTTGAGTGTCCCTCCCCCCCCCGGGATTTGCCCCATAATATCACACAAACAATGAATGGAGGAGTGAGATAGAGGGAGGGGAGGAATAGGGGGAGGGAGGGAGATAGAGGGGAAATTAGAAAGGATGGGAAACAAGGAGGGGGTAGAATGAGCCCAGAAATCATGTATATTCTGTTTGACCGTTTCAAAAGGAATTATGAGATGAACAAGCGAGGGCAGTATTTACATTTACTACAAACTGAGATCATGGAGGTATTATCAGTTCAGTACTTCCGTGCTCAAGATGTACTGATGTGGGCTCACTATTTTGTTCTCATTTATTGATGCTACCATTAGGGCGTGTTCTCACTGTGCGAATGTGGACTCATACCTAGGTGCGAGTCTACATGCATAATAGTGATGTTGCGTTCTCATTGTAGGATAAAATACATCAAAATACCGATGTGGTATCGAGTCCACTTACCCGGATGTTACTTGTTTACAAGTTTAAGCGAGTGCGCCGTGCGTACTTACTGCGTAAATACCACGCGTGCATGCATTTTGAAGCGTGCGACGGACGGCGGCGCAGTCTAATGCAGCGCAACATGCTTGTTATTGTGGAACAAGTGGTACGAGTCCACATACGATAAGTAAAACGCTTTCTCACTAGCAATTTTGATTACCACGTCCTAGGTGCGAGACTAATGTAGGGTTGATACCCCTTATTGCGCGTTCCCACTAGGCTTGGAAGTAGACTTGATGTAGCATCGAGTCCACGTCCTGGTATCAAACAGCCACAGTGGGAACGCGCCCTTAGTGACAATGGAGCCTTCTTGTGGGCGACAATGTTGTAATCATCCATTTGGGAACAAAAAAACACAGATAAAGCTTCGAGTACTGTTTTCGACCAAAACGTGGGAGGGTGCCAAGGGTTTCAAAATCGCCAATTTCAGAGAATAAGGATCTATTTTCAACCTGAATCTGCACTACGGGTAGCTGGGCTGATACTCATGTGTCATCATTATGAAAATAGCACAACATGGTTAGGCTTATAATATAAGACAAATTTACTAAAAAGAAGTGAATCACACAATGTGTTCATTTCAGTCTAAACTCTGTCTTGAGGACCTATATTCTTTGAGCTAAATCTTTATTACGGTTCAATTTTCGTTCTTTAAGAATCTGCGTCAAAGGAGGTTTTTGAGAGTTCATTCATATGGATTACATTACAACTTTAATACATGAGGTACCCCCCCCCCCCCCCACCCCCACATTACTGCAACGAATAATTGATCAAATATATTGTACATTACGACCTGTCTGGATTAGCTTTCCATACAATTTATAGTGCACAAATAGGGCCTAGATTTTATTTAACTAAACAACAAATGTATCAATTGTCTGTCAGTTGGGAATGTTTAATACAATTTCAAAAGCTCTTCAATTATGTGCCACTTTCAAGGAAAGTGTCAATCATGGCAAGCTAACTAAATCCTAAACAATTGAAAGGTGATTGAAAAAGCTTAAGAAATTGTATTCCAATTCAGTACACAGGGTGTCTAATCATCATTTGACAAGGGTTACCTCACAAGAAATCATTTTAAAGGCACATTATTGTGATCTCTTTCATCTTAGATTTTGTTCTTTGAAATCTTTAATTGTGTCCTCGAAACACAAATGTTTTGTCAAATTACATTTATAAACATGAAACTAAAATGTCCTCTTAGTCTTACTAGTTACAGAGAAATAAGTATCCTAATTACTTCAAAATAAAATGTTGAAAATTAGTTGTCAGGATATTAACAGTTTATCTTCTCTCGTTCATATGATAGACTTCCATGGTTTGATACTGTGTTAAAGCAGTTTACAGTGTTTCCGCCAACGATCACAACTGTACACAAGTGGAAACAATTTAGGAAATGCTTTATGATGATTTTTTTTTTTAAATGTTGATTCACAAAATTGAAAGCCGATTTCCTTTATGATTTATGAAGGCTGTGGTGGTTTCTACTGAAAATACAGACAAAATACAGATCTATGAATCTTCGCAAGTCTTTTCTGATAATCAAACTTCATAAGAGAGAACAAAATAAGGGTCAATATTTGAAAATAATAATATAGTTTTAAAGTGTGGTATTGCTTCCTAGGTTATGTGGTTAAAAGGCCAAGAAAAAAGGTCTGTCTCACATACCGGCATGTAGCGTGTAAGTTCGTTGAGCCCATTTTGCCGCATTAGTCTATGTGCTTGTCGCACTGAGCCCAACTTTATTTTACCTTTTATTTTTAGTTGTCAGGAAGCAAATTGAACAAATTGGCAGCACAGCGACCAAAATAAAAAGTTGGCAAATCACACACAATAAAATTTCCACTTTTAGCATTGCAAAAAGCAAGAAAAAAAGCATATTATAGCAATTTTCCAAAATGTATGCAAGACGGACGTTTTTTTAGAAGAGTCCTTGTTACCTCAAAATATCCCTCATAAGTTCTATTCATACACTCTTAGTGGTGTCCGACCAATCAGAAAGCAAGAAACTAAAATACGCGGAGTGCATTGAAAGTGTCTACTGCACTCCGTGTGTGCGCCGTTGACTGTGCGCACCATGCGCTTTGTTTTGATTCGTTGTTCAAGAATCGTGGGTTCGCCGATTTTCACTGCGGGTGTTAGCAAACGTGTTAAAATGTTTTTATTCATCAACAATTATGCTCAAATTGTGAATTTTGATTTGTAAGTGTCGTGTATGAATTAGGTCAATGCATGCGTATGTTTTGTTTCTCGAAAAAATAGAAAAATCAATGCACTTGCGCAAATGTTGATATGCTTACAATAGCACTCCCCCTTCGGTGTTGTGCCATTATTCACACATCAACATCAGCGCGCGTGCATTGATTTGTCTAATTTCTCTCGAAACAACACATACGCATTTATTGACCTATAATCAATGAGTAAATGAGATGTAATAAAAAAGGTGTTTTGACCCCTGGCTTAATCTTTGCTACATTTCAAGCCTGACATGACTTGGCTAAACATTTTTTGCACAACACTGTTTCCCACAGATAGCCATATCTAACATAGCAAATGTATCGGTTCCAAATTCCATGTTTGGAAGGGAACTATCACATCAATCCGATAAGAGATTTGATTGAATGTGCAAACATGATACATAAGCTCTGTGTTTAATTCTCTATTTAATTACGTTCCATATTATTGATATGGGGTTATACCATATCAATATAATATGGTACATAAGTATGGCACGCAAAGATTTCAAAAACGATGCGACTATTTACTCATCTAATTGTAAATGTAACACTTCATGTTTGCATGACACAATTGTATTAGGTGTGACAATGATTTGTTTTATTAGTGACACATTTATGGGTTCCGTTGTGGGAGGCAGGTCATAACAATAGATGTACGTAAAATGGTTTCTATTTTACCAGCGAGTGTCGTTGCTTTTACACACATAAAGCAGGTTGGATTGTACACACATGTAATAGTTGTTCGACAAGTGCTCGTAGAGCACGAGTAGAACTTTTTACTTGTATAACACCATAATTGCCTATAGTATTAGCCAGGACCAGTAAGATGTTATGAATATACCAACAGGCTGGTATTACCCAATACAAAAACAGGCTGATTTTAACTATACAGACCATAATAAAGATGGGAGAGTCAAAACATATGGAATAACAGATTCCTCACTACTAAATGTTCCCGTTGAAGACATGAAGTGGTAGGGTATACAAAGTAGTTCCTGCTTGTCAGCAACAGTCGTACATGGATCGACTAGAGTCAAACATGGATTTAGATTCCACTATAGACACAGTGTCTCTAGCTCTTCAACTATGAGTTAGCTAGAGCGTACAAATTAAAATATTATTTGGGTCAGGCTGTTAGAGCAGAATATTGTTGCTCACACTCCACGTATAGACCTAGTACATTATCCCGGTACAGTAGTGACTCAAGTGATGTCAATGTCTTTTTTTATGGAAAAAGGAAATATAAAGGTTGAAGTTTATTGAAGTAATCGATCAAAGGTATACTATTACTATGTGATCTTTTCCAGGGAACGCCCTCAATCCTCAAAAATTGAAAAGCAGATTTTCTTGCAGATTTACATTTCTGATCATAAATCGTACATACATTCCAAGTTACAGGGCGATACGATTCTTAATTACTTCAAAATCATGGTTTTAGAGTGAGAATAAACGGTCCGAGTCTGCGCCGACAACTTATTTATTTTAACTCTAAATTCACTCTAAAACAATGATTTTGAGGTAATTCAGAATCGTATCGCTCTGTAACTTGGAATAAATTCATGATTTATGATCCAAAATGTAAATCTGCAAGAAAATCTTTGTTCTAAAAAAAATCATGAATGCTCCCTGGAAAAGATCACATAATATGCCTGTAACAATCGATTATTTGCTAAATAAGAGGTTATAGTTGATTGGCTAAGATTAAGAATACCCTTCCATTCTTATTCCTCACTATGTAAGAGTATGGGTCATTCTTTAAACGCAGGCCTTCACGTTTGAAAATTGAAGGTGTGCTTTAAATCGCACTCCTCAAAACATTGAGGTGTGCTGTAGGTGTGCCATAAATTGCACTCCTCAAAAAAATTAGGCGTGCTGTTTTATGACCAAATCGGGATCGTGGAATCAAAACAAACTGCACATGGCGTAAGGTTGGGAGCGAGTCCCGGGTAATTAATCTACATTAATCAACAACAAAATAAGGTAGATTTGCCATTCCTGGGGCTAACTGTTAAGACAAGTAAACCTGTATGTTAATGTATGTATATACACTTTCATTTTCAGTGTTGAAAAAATCATACTTTTGATAAGAATAATTTAGTATAAGATCTTAGGTTAGGAGTTATTATCCCTAATGGTGTGGGTCAAGGGGTATTATGTGGGTTATTAAGGGTCAAATACGAGTCGTCTAAGGTCCTATTTTTGACTTAAGAAAAAGAAGGAAAAAAAAATTTAAAAAAAAAAAAAAAAATTATTATTTTTTTAGGCGTGCAATAAATCGCTCTTCTTGAAACTATTTCAGGCGTGCGATGGCGTGCGATCGCACTCGCACGCCTCAAACGTGAAGGCCTGAAACGTCTCCATTGAAGCATGGAAGTACGATGATTGAAGACATGCTGGGTATAACAAAGGAATTCCAGTCCATAAGGTTAACAACAGTTGATATTCTGACCCATAAGACCGGGCACGGGCTTGAGCTACATGTATGATTTCGCTGTACGACAACCTGTAATTTTCGGGTTTTTTAAGATTTAAATTTGTTCTAAAGTGTCTAAATGTTACTATTTCTTGCTTAATATTAATAAGTTAGTTTTACTAAATGTTTTTAGACTATTATCACACTAGAAACATAAGTGGCAGTTATAAAGATAAAAGTCAGTCCAGCCCTTTTATAATAACTTTTTCAATCATCTACCCATGTTCAATCTAATTATTAGGTCTACATCCACCCAATGATGCTGTTCTGTTTTACTCATGAACATTTTCCTTTTTAACATAATAATTATCCAATGGTAGAAGGTAGTTAACATTGTCACAAGCGGAATGGAGTAACCAAGGATTGCTGCCCGGTCCTTGTTTGCCAGTGTCGGTGTATCTGTGAATGCATGCTGTAACTAGGCAAGCCTAGCTTAAGAGGAAGTGCTTGACTTTTGAACAGTCAACACATATTTTAATGTATAATTAATGTCATCGACACATTATGTACAAATACAAGGTAGGTCTCTGCACACACAAGAGCACATTGCTGGATTGTGACGCATCATTCAACAACAAAACAGCATCAAGATTTAGCTTATATTTAGACTTATGTCACAGCATTGATGTTGGAATGGAAGCTATCAGTGTTTAGGCTTAACGCTATTCACACGGCATTTGTCTGCAGACGACAGTTCTAAAATTTCATCACCATTTGGAGTCTCCATGAGAAATGCATTAAAATTCAGTAATTCTTATGATAGGCTTTGAAAATTGGGAAAGGTTTCTGAAAAATCTGTTTTGTATATGGTAAAACTATAGCCGCATGGAAAGTGTTAATAAAATTAGTCTATCATCATTGAAGTTACTCTATACTTAAATGCAGTTGAACAAAATTTATAAAAACCAAAACCAAGAGAACCCTATGAATCCTTTGTTGACTTTTAAATAAAAATGAGAAATCCCAACTAATTCTGTTTGATGAAGTGTGATGATGGTTTCACACACAACTTTAGCAGTAACTTCCAGAATTGGTTCTTATTTTTAATTTGATCATCAACTACTGGATGGCACATTCATCTTTATAAACTCGTATTTGCATATATCATAAATGATGTCAGAAAAGATGGGCTGGATTCATCGCTTGCTCTATTTTAACACACCAACCCAATGGCACAGTACACAATAGATTTTGTAAACATTTCAAAGAGCAGTTAATAATTTGACACTATTAACATTAACACCATTAATATTCACAAAAATAAGCCCCTCACAATATGAACAATTAATTTCCTACAAAATATCCTCCCACAACATATTTTCACTTGTTACACAGTGGGCAAACTTCATTACAATGCAATTTATAGACTAAGCAACCTTGCCATTAAAAACGTGTTGGTGCAGTGTTTAGCGGTGACATTGCAAACACCATAATGCTCACTTCCAGGGTATAAAATCAATAATGGCATTAATTATTCAATATTGTCTGCAGGTTAGGCCTAAAATATAGTATGCATCTAGGGTTGAGTATTGCCACACTAACATTTGGTGATGGTATTGGTAGCCAAGGAACGCAACTTCGCAGATAGTGACTGAACAACTATGTAGTGGCTCATGTTCCATCCCCAGCACTGCCGGAGCTAGGTGTCCCTTTTTGACTTGGTTGATCCTCCCCCCCCCCCCCCCCCTCTAAGTTTTATTCCAAAAACCACACCCAGGTGATAAATCCTTTTATTTTCTTTCATCAAATTGAAAATGTGTGTTAAATCTGATCAAGCAACAATAGCTTTGCCTATAGCTACATAGGCTACCTGTTTTTCAACTCCCCCCAAACCAAATTGTCCTGATTTAATCCACTACATTCATACAGTACATGCATTTACAAAGCTATCTGTTTGTCCTGTCACTATGACAGTTGCTAAATAGGCGGCAATGAATTAAACCGTATTTGTTTACTAAAAAATGGGCCACGGCTTTGTGAAAAGCATTAGCAATGGCTATAGGCATCTACAGCCCATGTATGTTTGTTCTTTGGTGTTGACACACCTTGATAATTATACCAACTGTATAATAATGAATTATGTAGTTTGTGGGTGTACACCATGGATTGGTGGGGATTTTTTCAACCAATAGACAGCCATGGGGTAGAATTAGTATAGCATAGGCTGACTGATTTCACCCAGTTTGTTTATAACAAAAATTATTTTAAACAGAATTCAACTAATTCAATAAGCGCCTATTATCGGCAATTAAAATCCATAATGTAGGCCCTTTGGGGGTTACATAAAAAAAACAAAATTTGAGCTTTTATATAAAAACTGTTAATTTCAAATTGAAAGTGTATATAATTGTGTTTTTTCTTTCACATACAATAGCTTCGAACAACAGCCCGCAACTTCCCTTGATGAAGCTGAACTAGTGTCTTAGTCTCCCAGGGGAGGGGGGTCACTCAGATACTTTTTTGGTAGGGATGTGCCGCCAGCAATATAAAAATGTACCCACACATTTACTTTACCAGACGGGTTAAAAATGGGACCCTATTTGGCGGCACATCCCTGTGACCTAATATCCACTAAGTGCCCCCCCCCCCCCCTGTTTAAGTCTATGTAAAACTATTCTTGTAAACAAAATGCACTCTTACATTAAGTTTTTGCATGTTTCTTCCCATTCTGACACAAAAACCGTAACCTCTAAAATAAGTTTAAACCCTCCATCACAAAACACCCTTGGTAAAAGTAGTTTTGATCGTTCAAGTCAAAACAGTCTGCATAGTCTTTCGCACTGTCAATGTCATGAAATAACTTCTCAAAATTCACAAATAACATCACTTTTGTTCCCAGATACATTAATTACTGATTAATTATTATTTAGATATGATTATTGTCCATCTGATTATTGTGCCTTCGTGTTTAAAACTTCATAAATAGTGTTACATCAAGAGCATCAGTGAATGTGTGGTGTAATTTAATATATTTAAAACATTAGACAAGTTTTAACTTTCATCTTTGCTTTTTTTTCTCAAACTGTTTTATGCCATGGATCCCATCAGCTACTCTGGGATATGCTATTGCTGCAAAAGACTACCAATACCCGAATTTAATACCAGGTTTTTCAAACATGCTAGATTACTAGTGGTACCAGTGTTGTAGTCGAGTCCACCCTACCCGAGTCTGAGTCCTTACCTCTCGAGTCCGAGACCGAGTCCGAGTCCTTCATGTCCAAGTCCGAGTCCGAGTCACAAGTCCTTATATATGTATTTTAAATCTGATCACATGTCATTAATTTTGCTATCTTTAATTGGCCAACATATCAATGATGTCAACTTAATGATGCATTTTTAACCTTCACATCCCCATACATGGAAAAATGTTGATACCATTTTGAATTATAGGCATAAGATTTGATTCAGATATTCAAACAGTATCCAGAAGATCATAGATAGAGAAATTACAAAATTGATTAAAAGGTGTGATATGCTGTAGAGCAACAATTCCCCTGCCGTTTCACCTAATTCTTTTTCCTGAAAATGTCATCCCTAATTCCATCAATGTTTTTAATTGAGCTGCTCTATAGGAATCTGAAAATACCAATGAAAGATTCTCTTTGTAAGAGATGTTATGATTGTTTCAAACAGTATAAACACTGACACAAAAACACCTAAAGACCATTTACATCGTACAAACAGCCTTCGATTGCACATGATTATTATCACTTTAATTATTTATAGGCTCCCTCGAATTGTTTTTATGATTGAAATAGTTATCAATGTGTTTTCAACAGCATATTTCTAACTGTTCAGATGTATGATGATTTATGACATTATTATTTCTAAACTGTTGAAGATTGGATGACTAAAAATAAGTATCTAATTACTGCAAACAAAATAAGCCAATATTAGCTGGACTCAGACAGGACCGAGTCCCTAGTGCCCGAGTCCGAGACTGAGTCCTTCCCCTCCGAGTCCGAGTCCTTCAAAATAGGGACTCGAGACCGGTCTTGAGTCCGAGTCCGGAATCGAGTACTACATCACTGAGTGGTACTGTGACAGGTGTGAGCAAGATGCAGGGGCAGTGTAGACGGTTTCAAACTTTGACACAGCATTTTAACAAAGATGATTGTCCCTCTATTAAACATCTATGAGGTCATGCAACAGTGGAAGGACCCTGGGGGTTACTTTCGCCAAATTCGTACGTGGATGTGCCTGCCGGACTACGAAAATGTGACTTTCACTATACCTATTTTTTGGCCAATTTCCCACCCATCAATATACCAATTTTTTTAGAAAAGCACCCAATTTTGCACAAATTGGGTGATTACAAAAAATGCCTCAAAATACACCCAATTTATGCCAATTGGGCGCTTTGGTCTGTGATGAAAACCACCCCATCGCTATACCAATTTTGGCAAAAAAGCACCCCAAAAGGCAGGCACATATACATATACCATATCAATGTGAGAACCCCCCCCCCCCCCATTTTTATCTTGAGAAAGGATGATTAAACCCCTTATTAACATTGTACACACATAGCACTCATCTAAGAATATCCAATTTACATATATTTATCATGCATACATTTACAATATTAATAATTGATTGCCCCTTCCTCTGGTCACCAAGTGAACTCAATTGCTCTCCTTGACCCAAACTTTGTTTTCCCCACTATGAACCCAAGTCATTGATGTTTGGCACCTGCAAAATTCTGGACATTTATGAAGTCCATTCCTTTATAACTTGCAGTCCATGGCAATATTATTGACATTTGCTCAGCTACAACTTGTTTAGAGGCCTATTTTCCTGCAAGAAAATATATCCATCACTCCTCTACCAATCAATTTTGCCAAAGTGAAGGACCCTTATGTTTAAAATGGATCCACTTGAGCAATCAATGCCTTGCCTATTGTTGAGAGTTATTGGATTGAAATGGCTTCATTGCACTTTATTAGGTTGTCAATGACTCCATTCTATGAAAAGGAAGCAATGTCAATGCTTGGAATAGTCAATGGTTAAAAATCAATGAGGATTTGAGGAAATCATCAAAATAGTAAATTGTGGTCTACATGTGAAGTAGGAAATGGGATAGTGTTTGTATAACTGTCAATTAGACCTATAAATATATCACAATAAAAGTGTGTCAAGAACATAATAGCATCACCTGATAATCATGGTTATAACAGTTAACAGTTAGATCAATTTGGGTTTGAAGATTAAGGACAAATATCTTACTCACACCTGTAAAAAAGGCAAGTATCAGTTTTAGGGGATAAATAATAAATAAGCATTTATAATGTGCCACTTATCTAGAAACAAGATCTAATTCTAATCCAAGGTGCAATTAACAAACAAGAAAACAACATTACAGTGAAGCAAACATTTAAAAGGGTATTGATGTATTTAAAAGGTGTCTATAACTCTGCAAAGGATGTGTATATTCATAAGAAAAGAAGATGCCAAGTATGATTTTTTTCCAAAAAGGCAATTTTGATTTACAGAATTTTTCATTATTTAACAATCCCATTGACTTACACCTACAGGAGGCATTGACAAATTCCCAATTATTGCCATTTTGTTGTTGTTAAAGATTTTTATTTTATTTTTATGCCAAAACATCAAGGTATTACATATTTTGTTGCTTTCCACAACTCAGTGATGATGGATGGTATTTTGAATGGGAATTAGTACTTTTCTACATTGCCAAAGTTTGTGAATTTCCTCAGAAAAAAACACATGTTTAATAATTGTACTAACAAGGTGTCATATTTTAAAATTTAGAACATTATTTTGTTGGTTTTCCCCCAACTAAGTGTTTCTAGACTTAATTACAGCATTTTGAAAATGTCCTTTAAAGAAATACTGTTCTATTCATTAAACCATGCATTATATGATAGGAAAATAATTATCTATATATTGACCATTTTAATTGAACACAGAACTATAATATCCAATAAAACTAATTTAAACTGCACATCCACAACTTGGATTATTTGAAATTCACGCCCGGTTGTACGTCTTGAAAGTGCTGATGGGATAGCCATACCCAATATTGTGATGTCATCGTAACTAAAACTGCCTCATCAGCAACAGGTCGCTGGATGGTATCAAGCAGGAATTCAATGCATAAATTGAAAATATCAATACATGAAACAGAGATGCAGATGAAACAAGTCTTTCGTCATAGCTTTGATCAATATGGCGACGTCCATACATGTAATCGTTTTTCTTTCTAAAGCTGATTTTTAAACATGGGCTAACAACATTGAATCAATGAATCAGACAAGCAACTTTTTTCAATTTTTCCTTTTCCAATTTTTTTTTTTTTTTTTAATTTTGAAATATTTAGAAATATTTAGACATATTTTGAAATATTTCAAAATATTTCAAAATATTTTGAAAACTTCGAAAATTGCAGAAAATTCATCAACATTTCCCAGGACATTTTGAAAGAAAAAACCCTACTGACCAACCCTACCAGAGAGGTCTGTTTGCCAGTAGAACAGGTTGGGGGTTTTTTTGTCGCCTTATTCTCCAATTTCCTAGGATACCCTATTTTTAACACAATTTAGTGGTTCACCGCATATTAGGCTAATGTGTATCTGTTTTCACCTATTGATTCTATAATACTGGTACAAATGACAGGAAGTTGGCACAAAATCAGTAAGTGTGCATCAAATACACGTATACGCTCTGGGGTAAGTGTGGCGAAATTTAACCCTAATAAGAATTCAATAATATAATATGACTGTTTTATGAAACCGTATATTATTAATAATAAATGCCTCTCTCTTGCCAGACACTCAAGTGGTCTGATCCACACTGGAAGCCTAACAAGTTCATGACCGAACTCCTACTGAGAGTCGGAATTTTCTCATTGGGCCTTTTACACTTTCTGAGTTACTTCAGAATCAGATATGCCGGCTTGTTTCAGCCTTGCCCCTCGAGAAGAAAAACACAAAAATGTGCAAGCTGAGATGTGACATAATTCGGTAATTGCACTCAAATTCAACGTATTCCTGTGTCACACCATGGTCACACCATCTACAGTCTTTAAGGAATACGCCAATGTGCCATACCCCTGTCACGATAATGCAATGAGAAAAACCATGGAAAAACTGAAAAAGCGGTGGTGTGGGGTGGGGGGGGGGGGCTACCTGCAATAAGGGCGCTATAGGATTTTGTTGGAATTGACAGTGTTAGTGTTAATGTCTCCTGCAAAGCTCCCAATCTGTATTTAATTGAATTGTACCATGATATCTCTGATAACTGAGAATTAACTGTATAGATGTTTGTCCTGGAGCTTTGTGTATGTACAGAACTGTGCTAGATACAGATGATTGCAGCTCAGTTTCATCTGTTCATACATTGTAGGATTTATCTGATAGTTCTTAATTGATAAGGCAAATTTGAAGAAAAAAAACATGTTTAGTGTCCTGACGTTTTCAAAAAATGGAAGGAGGAGGCCCTTTTTTTAAATTTAAAAAAATAACCTTTTAGTGCAAAACCGAGGAGGCATCTTTAAATTGTTTTTTATTTCATGGTCCTTAGATGTTGGTCACCACAAAACTTGCTTAAAATGCTTATAAAGATCGAAGAAAGAAGCAAAGCTGTCTTAAACTCTGAAACACCCGAACAAAAAATGAAATGAATGAAAAAAAGGGAGAAAAAAGACAATTAAAGAAACCCATAAAAGGAAGCAAGAGGGGCCGCTAAACATGTTAATTTTTTTATTTGGTTTATGGATAAGATTATTGTCATAGAAATATCAAAATAAAGTATTATATCAGAAAATAACCAATGTTTGATTTGACCAGATTTTGTGTCATGTTTTCTATTCTACATAACGACCAATCCTATAAATTCTCATTCCAAAAGTTTGATTATGAAATTACTCCATTGGTTGTAATGATGAAGCCGATTGCGTGGTGTATAACATTTGGAGAACGCTGCACTTACGGTTTCACTAATAGCATCTAAACAAAACATCGCTCAGAAAAGATGCCAGTATTAGGCCCGAGAGAGATCTTTCCTTGTTAAAAGTAGTGAACTACTACCATAGTATCCCCAAAACTAAATTTACTAACCACCCAAAAGTTTGTGTACTATTCTACGGGCGAATTTGTTAGTAACTTTTGCTGCTTTCATGAGAAATGCTGGAGTGAATCAACTCAAATTTTGGGGAAAGATTATTTTGATGATGTGCCTTGATGTAGCATAGAAAACACAGTATGACAAATCAACACAGGTTTTCAATAACAGAATTTCCAAAACCGACCCCTGTGTTTTCAGGTCATATTCAAAGGGTATCCCATAACCCTTCACTAAATCCAAAATACACCCCTCAAATTTTTGACTGTTGATCACACCAATTGTATTGAGTTCCCTGATTTTCCAATGCTTGAATAAGGTTACGGTAAGTATTCGGGATATGGTTTAGGTTAAGAGCTAGAGTTAGGATTGAGGATAGGGTTAGGAATTGGGGTTATTCAGTAGGGTGAAACGAGAAATTGGTGACTGAATTCTCTAATACAACAAAGTCAATCACCAAAATAATTGATAAAGTGTTTTTTACCTGGAGAGTGGAGACTTGTGTATTGTTATGTAAAACAAAACCAGAGTAATGGAACAATGACTAAAGGCACCAAAATATTGGCCTGTAAGGCTTTATAATTGTTTATAACATAGGCTGGTTCCTAATACTTCCCTTATTTTATACTTCATTTCGCAAATATTTTTTGTGGAAGAATGTACTCTCTGTTCCTTTCCCCACCATTTAGAAGGTGAAACCGCTGGGAAACTGGAAAGAGGCCCATTATTAGGACATTTGTAAAAGGCACAGTAATATCAATATCTACCATTGTTCTCAAAATCAAACCAATACCACATATATGTAACATTACATAGCCTACCTGTAAGACGGAATATTCCACACGTCTCGGAGAAGATACACATTTAACATAGCCATGTTAATGGATCAGAAAACATAGTTTACGATGATAAACAAAAGCAAAATGTGCTGGTGCACATAAACGGTTTATAGAGAAGTAGGGTTCCATTTTTGAAGACAATGTTATTTCAATCACTGCAGCTACAGAAATATGTGTGTAACACCCAGTAGAAATTCTCATTCCTCACTGGTTCCATGTATAATGGATTAATGCCTTGTTGTGTAGTGTAGGCATGTGTGGCAAGTGAGCTATGTAAATCAGAAGCTGTCCAATGAATGAATAGGCTGCCTAGCTCCACTATATTGACAATCTGGTCATTTCAAGCCTTTCTTATAGCAAAGTAAAGATATGGTATTGAGAAGGCAGCCCTGATTGATCTAACAAAATCAACACAAACATTATTGTATGTATGGGCGATGATAAGTGCACTGCTTTGGTTTCAACAAGTTGTTCAGGCTCGTAGAGTTGCAATCAATACAGCAGTCCAAGCTTTTGATTGGAGCGTTGAGTAGGCTGTTTGCCCTTCAGTTTTCCAAGATAAACAAAGGGGGAAGGAGGACATTATTAGCAAGTGAAGTGGCCTGGATTCGTTTGAAACATCAGGCATCTCTGCTCATGACATGCATCATCCAAATGATTTCCAATCAAGATGAACAAGGGTTGGCTTAAAAGCAATATGAATTGGTTGCATCAACAGTCATCTTCATCTTCTGTAGATGTTGAAACCATGATCCTCCGAAACGCGATCACAAGCCGTCCAAAGAGTAAAATCTACCAGGCCTTACAAGCTGGTTGCGTCTTATATCAGTACTGCTCCTTTATACTCAACATATCAACCCACCTACATTTTATCCTCACATACAAGCATCATCTTCACTGATTCAACCTGGCCTAAACAATGCCGATGTATACCTGTGTGACGGACGGTTACTATTTGTATCGTGATCATCACCAACCAAACACGTTCACCAAACTAGGAAGTTGCAAGTATCACGTCAAAGCAACAGGTATATCCTGAACAGGTGAAATTGTTCTATCCTAAATAGCCTGAGAATCCTGCAAATCAACACCGAAACCAACCACCTACAAAAACATGATACACTTTACAGATCTAAACATTACAAACTCCTCTGGATTTTCAGACTAAAAGATGAATTTTCTATTCCAGGGCATGAATCCCACAGTGCGGACAGATGATGATATGATAGAGCATCTAGACCTTTTGAATCATTTGAGTCAGGTGCATGATGGTACCCTTTTCTCACCATTCAATGGCAGTTCTGAGTCATTGTTTTTTTCTCTCTTTTTTTCAAGAAAGGAGAAATGGATACAACGTGGCTACATCTGTACCTTTCAAATTTCAAACTAAATCCAAGGGTGTTTTGGTAAATTTTTACCTAAGTTGCCAGTTCATTCTGACATTAAAATATGGAAACCTTGACATTGCGTACTACTTTCAAGGGCCAAGCATTTTTCTCATAGGTTGGGTGTGTTTATATTGTGACTTGACAGCAGCGGGAAGTATGAAAAATCAATATAATGATTTTAACAGTTTAGATCTTTCCATGAATCTCCTTGTATGACAATACACATCATTGCACGGCAGAGCTACGCAACACCGGTTTTAATTAGATGATCTCTTATAAATACATGTAAGGTTTAAAAGGGAGATTTTCATGATTGAGAGATGGGCAAGTGCACCAGTTTAACAAAATCAAGGTTCATTGGGCTGAGGTGATACTTTCAAGTAGCTTTTCTTGGCCTGTTGTCTTTGGTTTGTTTTGTTTTGTCTCACTTGTGTTTCGTTGTTTATTAATTATCAATTTTTTGTTTGCCCTTCATTTGTTTTAGGTGTTTCCTGGGGGGATGGGGGGGGGGGGGGGGGGATTTGAGTATGATGTAGAATTAAATATAAAATAAATTGCAAAATATGAGTCAGTAAGACCCATAGGCCATAGAACAGTGATTGTGTTCCTACTGTAAAGCTGAAATTTTCGCGCAAAATATTTTTCCGCGAAAATTATCACACGCAAAAATATTGTTTTCAACATTCATGCAGTGCATCCAGAAGGTCGCCCGAGAAAAAAACAATTCGCGAAATGTCTATGATATCAAAATGCGCAAAAATATCTTTACGCGAAAATATTGGCTTTTACAGTATGTTGCTCAAACAGTAGTGAGTATGAGTCAAAAAGGTCAAGAAATGGCTAATATGCAGCCCAATCCACCAATCAGGTCCAGAAAAAATGCACATTTCCCGGGACCGGAAGTTTCAAATGGTCCCTTTATATATAAATATTGCCTTCAAATTCATATGTATTTCTTTGTCTTATACCAAACATTTCCATCCAAAGCAACAAATTTCCATCCAAAGCCAAAATTTCCCGGGAACCAGGTTCCCGAGTTCCCCATTTTCCCAGTCATGCCACCAATGCGTTGTTTAAAATCACAATTAGATGGTAGCAACAGTTAATTCCACCGTTAGGCAAAGTAGAAAAAGAAACATGTTTAGCAACAGCAGCATCCAGACTTTTTCCAAAAAGGGAAGGAGGCCCTTTTTGTTTTTTTATACTTTTTAGTGCAAAACTTTGTGAACCTTCAAATGTGAATATTGAATTATTAACATTTATACAGTACTATCAAGCATTATAATATTTGTGTGTATTAAAGTATTGCAAATTTTACAAAAGCCCATTTTGCACACAGCAAACAATTTTATTCTACTATGAGCTAAATATTCTATCACTGAATATGACAATCCTGATATTTTCCTGCTACAAAAATGGCAAATGCTGGCATTTTGGACATGTTCATGTTGGGAAATCTTCTGGCTAAATCCGCTTTAGTGTGGGATGTCCATGTGACCTGCCTAAATGTGACATTTTCACATAGCCTTTTTTATTTTCCAAATTTAATAACAAATTTTGCTCCCAGGGAGAGAACCATATCACATGACAGGTATAGGTATTATTTGGATAGGATCACACTGTGCGTAAATTTGGAAAAGTTATTTGATATGATGATACAAGAATAGAACATTTGTGTCAGCACTTGTATGTAAAGCCATGAGCAAAATCATCATTTGATTTTCACAAAAATTAAGATACAACATTTTATGGTAGTAGGAGTGTATATCAAAATGTTCTGATATTTCCTACCATAATTTAACCTTTAAAGGCATATTATGTGATCTTTTCAAGATAGCGCCCTCTATTCATTTTTTTTTAGAAAGTAGATTTTCTTGCAGATTTACATTTCTGATCATAAATCATACATACATTCCAAGTTACAGAGCGATACGATTCCTAATTACCTCAAAATCATGGTTTTAGAGTGAATTTAGAGTAAAAATATAAACTGTCGGAGTTATCCGACAGTTTTTTCACTCTTAAATCATGATTTTGAAGTAATCGCCCTGTAACTTGGAATGTATGTACGATTTATGATCAGAAATGTAAATCTGCAAGAAAATCTTCTTTCAATTTTTTTTTTGATGTTGAAGGCGTTCCCTGGAAAGATCACATAATATACCTTTAAAGGGGCATTGAGAGATACGTATGGGAGTGCGCCCTCAATTATCCTTGAAATCAGTTTTTTGCATTAAAGTAATACTTTAGGCATATACTAACTACCATCTGAAACAGCTTACCAACATTTGCCGTTTATCATATAAAATTTCATGATTTTGAACGCTCCTGTAATTTCATTTTCAGGGGCTATTTTGCCATTTTCTGGGTACTTTCTGGTTTAGGAGTTTTTCGATGTAAACAAAGACTTAACAACATTACTAACCTTTTTAGTGTTTTACTTTGCCCTTCTCTTGCCATGAGTCCCATGACATCAATAAATAATGCCCAAGAAATCTCATTCTCTCTCACTCGTCAAAATACCATACCATCACAGCATCACCATGACTGCATTTGTGTATAATTACCGTATGTAAATGTGTGTATAATTATGTATTATGTATAATCGTACAGGGTGTCTCAACAAACAAAAAAGTGCACAACTTATTGACCATGAACTTCTAGAATTTGGTGTAACAATTGTATACCCTTTGATAGACTAAACGCTTAGCTTTAATAGGGGTGGCTACCATTTTACAATTTTTTTAAATCGCCATGTTTAATATTTTAATTGTATGGTCCTGAATATTATAGCATAGGCCTATGTTAGAAACACCATTTCCCTCACTTAAAAACAAAAAAACGGGTGAAATTCCGATATTTGGAACTTTTTTTGGCGACAATTTTTTGCCTATATTTTTCTGTCCAGCGAATACGGCAGGAGGTCTGCATTGTAACGTCATGCGAGGGATGTTTGTACTTGTTTTGGTATGTATGGATAGAGGGAACCTCTAGCTATACCATGGTACCCAAATAAGCATGTACCGGTACTCTACATTTTGGATTGGATTTATTTAGGGGTGGTAAGTAGTGGTAACCCCCCCCCCCCCCCCCCCTCCGGAGGAACCCTTTCTATTCATTGCAAACTGTAAAGTGGTACAACATCGATTTTTGGTGACTTTTGTTAATTGGTCATATCTCAAGATTGACAAAACCAAATCAGATAAATAGCTTCCGATAGTACACGACTCACATCCAGGGTCAGGAAAAGGAATATACCATTGTGAAATGGGGAAACCGTTATGCAGCAATAATTTGGGACAAAGTTTTACTAACAATTATATCGACAATTAATGTGAAAAAATAAAGTCATCAGCAGTTGATTAGTAAAATATGTTATAATTTTCTGTAGTCCACTAAAAACTGCTTCTTTCGTAACTAGATATTATCATAATTATTATTTATCTCACGTAAATTTTAAGTGCCCATGCAACCGGCCACCCACCACCCCACGCACCCAGTGGACGAGGACGAGTCCAAGATCATGATCCGACATGATGATTGCTGTTTTTGCGAAATATGTTTTTACTCCCTTTTATATATACATGCTTGCTATATAGGGATTTATAAAAAATAATCAGCATTTAATTTATTATTTATTTCAGTCATAACACTTTTTTGTTCAGGTGTTTCAGGTGTTGAGATGTTTGCAACAGCTTTGCTTCTTTATTATAGACATTTTAAACAAGTTTTGTGGTGACCAACCCTCAGAACCATGAAATATAAAAGATTTAAAGGGGCTCTTTATAAGATTCGCAACGTTTATTGCAAACAAGGGCAATTTTGCATTAAAAAGTAAGTAAAAAAAGAAAGGGCCTCCTCCTTCCTTTTATCTTTTTGGAAGAAGTCCTTACTTGTTTAAATAAATAAATAAATACATTTTGAATTTAATTTCATTTTGTTTTTCTCATCTATTTCAGCACCTGGACTACCAAACTAAACAGTTCTATGTTTGCTTTGTGTAATTTTATATAGGCCTATTATATAGCCGCATACAATGAACAACATGGGTTTCTTTTATGTGTGGGTCTACCCATCCTACTAAACACTAAATACTTTCATCAAAAATCAATATTCCTAATCAATGGTGTTATTTATAGTGCCTTTTTAGTGGACTCTTCCCAATTGAGATACACAGTGCGATTTCAAACAACAAAAGTTGAGTAGTATATGTTCGTAAACGCCCACTCTAATTGCGATCAATACAAAATGTCTTGGTGATTTGATCAAACCGTGCATATTATATATTAAGTGTCACATTAGCAAAGCATTAAACACATGATAAATGATATTACAGTAGGCATGTTCAGATGTACGTAACTCGAGCTAAGGTCGAGTTAATGACAAGTTGAGTTATCAGTCGTGATAATGGTCGAGTAAGTTGTGTTAATTTTAACACAACCAATTTACCTATGAAAAAAGTCCGGTTGAGTCGAGTGTCGAGTCAGCCGTCCGTGTGGACGCATCGTAACGACTAACTCGAGGTAAAGTTTGACCTTTCGCCAATGTGCTTTAACCCTATTGCTGAATACTTTCGACTTTCACTACGTTCATGGCTCTACATAAAGATGAAGTATAAATAAGACAAAAAAAACACAACCAGTGTTCTTAGCTTTGCCATTATTTCTGTGATGAAAAACGCAATTGCTCCCGTATTGCTATATTCACTTGAGTATCCTGTTTCATACCATTTCGAACATCTAAATGATTAAAATCAAGTGTTGCTGCCTATCATCATAACCACATTTAATTGTAGATAAAAAACAACAGCCAGGACAAAAGCCTCAATAATTTAATAATCCATTTTCACAGCCTTTTTTTTAAATACAAGGAAATATGGACCAGTTTTAACTTCTTTTTTTATACAACATCACATTTTTTAAATAGAACTTAGCACGTTTTCAGTTAAGGGCAGTGTCAACCCGGCACTTGTTTCAAAAATTGAATTTCATATTTCTCTATTATTTAATACTTTTATATTGTATTCTATCATTACCATCATAAGTTACTAATCGTAAGCTATTATTTCCGGTTCTTTTGGGTGATTTTAAATTGTTGTTTTGGTAAGTTTGAGTCAGGAAAAGGCGCATATTTATTTGGCGGGAATTTAAGCGGAGTTCCGCGCTTTTCAAATGCTGCGACAGCTGTTTGATCATTGCGTCGCGCGCTGAAACTTCCCGCGCGTAATACTAGACGCGCCGCTTAATATCCGCGACGTAGACGCGAAAAACAAAAGAGCGCAAAACAATGTCTAAAATGTAAACAAAGGCCAATCTTACGATCATTTAAATTTCAGTTTTCTTCCAATTTCTTCACATTGTGACAATATAAATTGAATCTGATAGTTTATTATGATTGTTCATAATAGTATACTCGCTTTTTAGGTCACACGCTCGTATGTTCCGTGAACATTTAGCTTTAAATGGTGGAAAATGTCAATATTTTTACTAAATCGATGTTTTCTAGAAGTTCAAATTTGAAGGAATTTTACGAATTTTCAGACAACATATCTAAAAATATATATCAAACTATCAGGTAAGCTTTTACTACCATTGTGTAGAGGACTTTCAGCGCTAGGAGGCAATTTTTTATTTTTTCGATTATGGATTTTAAACTCGAGATATGCATCCATTTCTAGCGAAATGTACGCAAAAAAACACGACTTTTACACTTTTCCGATGTTTTTAGCAATATTTCCAAAACCAAGCTTTATTTTGGAAAAAGAAAAAATTGCCTCCTAGACAAAATTGTTTTGTTTACAAAAACGTATATTAGAACAAATTACCATTTTTTATTTTATAGTTATGCTGTCTGAAAAATGTGGGGTAAAAAAATGGCTTTTTGGTTCATTTCTCAAAATTTAGTTTATTTGGTATCACATTGATATCACCATCGGCTTCCTTATCAAATTTCCTTTCTAAAAATGTATACTTTTATGTACTTTTATTCAATATTCTCAAACTTAGAAGCAAAAGTTGATCATCAAAATAATAGGGTTGACACTTCCCTTAAGGTAACATTGAGATGGGAAGGCGGTGTAACTTCCTGAAATTGACTCCAGGGGCAGGGAGTTGTGGTAAATATGACAGGTTGTTTGGTCATGTTAAAGGTGTGGTGACTTGCGTGTGGACAATCAGTCGGGTTAGCGAAAATATTTCTGGTATTTTATCTCTGGGTGTAAAATATTTAACTCTTAAATTTCAGGTCTGAATACAGCTATTATGTTTAATTGAAAATAGACCCAGTTTATTTCCAAGGTCACATTATTCACATCAATTCAGTATTAATTGTATTATATTATATTATATCAATTAATAACATTGCGTGTAAAGTATGATAGACCTCTTAGCAACTGGGAAAACATCAATGTATTAATGCATCCATTGTAGTCCAGGGTCCTAGCTAGTTGATTTGCAGGCTTTCTATTCTATCAAGGAATTTTGCCTAAGGACATTTTAAAGAGTATTACTATACATCATAAATATTCATTAGCTAATCGCGGTTTCCTATTGGTCTATTCCGTTAGCTACGCACTTCAGTATTTAGCATACTTCCTCGCGTACGGGAAAAACGCAGACGCGGGGGGAAAATAAGGGTACTACCGCACCCCTAGGAGGAAACTACCGCACCCCCTGAACGAAACAGTCTCATCCCCTGAACGAAACAGTTCAACAAACGTATACACGTCACATTGTATAGAACTTTGCATTCTGGCGACGAGCATGGTTATTTTGTTGTTGTCAAAATGGCGTAGTCTGCTGCTGGTCGTTTCGAAGAACTGTCAGAGACGGATTTAGTTTTAAATTTTATAATTTCGTGATGAATATTTATGATGTATAGTAAAACAAATACAACATGGTTTATATCGGGAAGTAGTGTGAATTACTGGCCCCTCGGTGTTGGATGAGTGCGTCATGCAACACCTCGGGGCCAGTAATTCACACTACTTCCCTCTATACCATGTTGTATCTGTATACTACCACATGGACCATGTCTTTTCTACGTACGATGCTTCATTAATTAAGAAGTTACAAGCAACAATTTTCTTCCCATATTAAATGTTTATTTACTGAATTCAATATTTTTAGAATGTACCATGTGGTTTAAAATTAAAATAGCCGAAAATGTGCTTTTCATATATTTATACCTCTGAAATTCCTGAGAAATCATGACTTGGTTTTCACCCTTAATTTGTACACTGGTACTGCCGTACTGCCGTACCTCTACGGGCAAAAGTAATTGAAGCGCATGCACGGGATGGCTACACACACACGGTTTTGGTCACACGCACCAACACACACACGGTCTTGGACGCAAGCAAGCGTCACGCATGCTGTACAGTGCACTTGTTGCCTTCATGCGTGCCTGCGTCCTGCTGTATTCATTCGCTAGGTGAAGGAGGCTTTGCCAATTTGGAACTGATCAAACTACATGTATCACGGAATGGCTGCACGCATCACGGTTTTGGTCACACGCACACGGTTTTGGACGCACGCAAGCATCCCACATATGCTGCACAGTGCACTTGTTGCCTTCATGCCTGCCTGCGTCCTGCTGTATTCATTCGCTAAGTGAAGGAGGCTTTGCCCATTTGGAACTGATCAAACTGCATGTATCACGGAATGGCTACACGCATCACGGTTTTGGTCACACGCACCAACACGCACACGGTTTTGGATGCTTACACATATGCTGTACAGTGCACTTGTTGCCTTTATGCGTGCCTGCGTCCTGCTGTATTCATTCGCTAAATGAAGGAGGCTTTGCCAATTTGGAACTGATCAAACTACATGTATCACGGAATGGCTACACGCATCACGGTTTTGGTCACATGCACCAACACGCACACGGTTTTGGACGCACGCAAGCATCACACATATGCTGTACAGTGCACTTGTTGCCTTCATGCGTGCGTGCCTGCGTCCTTCTGTATTCATTCGCTACTGTAAGGAGGCTTGGCCCATTTGGAACTGATCAAACTACATGAACCGTTACGGTACATGTGTAGTCTTCGATTTGGATACTTCTTAATATGGCCGCAAGGATAAGCCTGTAATGCGCATGTGTTGGTAACACTCAAACATCCATCATCTTGTGTCGAACGCTGTACACAGGGAGTCCAGATCAGCTATGTGTACATATTAACTTTATTTTATCGATGATACCTACCTTTGTAGATTACATAGATTTTAATTATTTTGCAAAGTGGGCTTGGTGTATTTTCTATGCACACTTACGTGATTAATGCACAGACATCGGCGATTTTTTCCCCTGGGGTACTCGCCTAATATGGGGATGTGCCGCTCTAATGGGTAGCTTTTTTGCAAATAAATCCCTAAACATGGGGTATGATTTTGTGCTGAAAAATCCCTAATAATGCGGGTCACAATTAGGTCTATTTTCACGATAATTTGCGAAAATTGGGTAATAATGAGCAAAACCTTAGAAATGGGTATCGTTTTTTCCAAAATAACCCTTAGAAATGGTTAGGGGTTTTGAATCTCCAACCTCACACCCCCGACCAAACCAAACCCCCTCCCCATTTTTTTTCTGTTAAAATATTGAAATTTAAAAGAGATGCGCCACTTGTTCAAACTCAGGAAAATAGTGGTAAGGCCACTTAAAAAAAAAAATACTCGTAGCACACGTCTTCGAAAAGTGAGGAGGGAGGGAGGCTTTTTTTGTTGTTGTTGTTCGAAATGAACCATGCTATTTTCAATGGTAACCAACTGCTAGATGATCACATTATGATATTGAAGGTCCAGTTGCCAAAGATATACCCATTCCTTCATCATGCAACATGTATCTAATTAAGCAATAGCTAGTTTAGTTTAGCTAACTAGTGCTGGAAGAGAGTCCCGGGAGTCCCGCCAGAAAATGTTGAGCCCCGGGAACGAAAATCACCTTCAGAAATCCCGCAAATAAACGGTTTATTTTTAACAAAATAATAAAAATAAGCTTAAATAAATAAAAAAGCAACCTAGTTGGCTAAATCACCATTATTTAATGCTAATTTATAGTGGAGATTCATTCAAAATGAATTATTTACTATTATGCTCCCTAAAATGTGATTTTCTCCAGGTATTCTCACTTCGTATCGCTGACGTGAAAAGCTATCGGCAGCGCATGGCCACAACACAAATGTTACAATTCCGACAATAGATGGCGCTATACAAAATTGTTTAAAGATGGCAGTACGACCGATAAAAGATAATTTATGTTTTGCGGTCTGTCTGGGCTCGGATTTGTTGCCAGAATTAATGGAAATATGTACATTCGGCAAAATGGGAATGTCAAATGTTTATTCTCGAAATAAATCTCCATATATGTGATGCGATCTGTGAAAACCTGTCGGATGTCGGGATTATGGGTAAAATTAAAATGTTAAATAAAAAATGTAAACAATTATTATTTTAGATTTTTTTAAAGAAAAATTAAATTCCAATACTTAATGTCATCATCTTTCATGAAATTTAACCTTATAATGTTATTCTATTGAATTATTTATCTTTTTTGGCCTGTTTTCATGATTTTCATGACAATCATCATTCACTCATAACTTTTTTGTAGTGATCGAAGAATCTGTAATCAGCACAGGTTTTAGCTTTCTTATGATATAAATATCTCAAATATGAAAAATGCCACCATGTTATGTGGCTGGTTTTCACAGATCGCATCACATATTTGGACTGAAAACTACCGTTTTACACTATGGGACTAAAAAATAAAATAATAAAAAGATGCGGCGGCCAAAAGTGAGACGGGCAGGCTACGAGAATCGAAATACATTTTTTAAGGCGCCTAAACAACAAATTATCATGTGCCTTGCCCAGGGTTAGCGTTTTTTGGGGTCTGGGACTCCCAAATTTTGAACATTTCACACTTCAGACTCCCAAAATTTGGATAAAATGTGATGATTGGGTCCATAAATGCATACAGCATTCAACTGGCAAAATGTGTTAAAATCCTCTTAAATTAGATATTTTTGGACCCCAAAATTCCATAAGAGACTGCTACCCTTGGCAGCACCCTAGTTGATGCAATTGCAACCTGATTCTGATGATTCACCAGCAGCAAAATTACAGCGCTTTGAGCCCTTTGGAAAAGGTGCTATATAAAATAATACTGATTATTATTAGGAGTGGGCTATAGAGGGTCATTTTTAGGTCATAGTTTCAGATCACGCTTGCTACATGATTTTTTGATGACTTTATGCGTACTGACAACATTTTCTAAAAAAAAATTGAAAAAAATGCGAAATCCAGGGTGCCCCGGCCAAAAAACCACAAAAAGTCGGCCATTTTGGCAAAAACAGTCTTTTGATCATAACTCATTCATTTTTGGTCTAATTTATTTGATTTTGGTGGCAATACCCATGTTTAAGGGTACAAGATGTCATTCTATGTTGGTTTTGTCCCATATAATCCCTTCGTTGTCTTGTAATAGCTGATTTTGGTCAAATTTGGACTGTGAGGGCGCTTTGCAAAAAAGTAGCTATCGCATTAATTAAAATGAATTTCAATACATGAAATATGTTAATAGTGTGTCAAGAAACATTGTCTGAAGATGTGAGCATGCTACCTCATTTCATTTTACTGTGGCATCAATTTTAAAATCACAAGAACGCGTTAAAAGCGCTTCCATTGGATAGTACAGGGGTCAACGAACTTTCATTAGTGTGTGTTTCAATGGAGCCAATTCAAAGATGTTCAAAATGGTGTAGCTTCAAAACAATAAATGGTATTTTACTCAGATTTTCAGGAAATGCCTAAAATGTAACTCCTATCATATTTCAAAATTAGAATTTGAGATTCTTCGATGCGAAAGGTATTTTTTTAAACAGCGCCCCCACAGGGCTATTTTTACTTAAAATGCCATTTTCAGGAAAACGAAACATCGTCATGCGATAGAAGTTGCATAAGATTATTCCATGTCCCAACAAACATGGGTATTGCCACCAAAATCAAATTGATTGGACCAAAATTGATTGATTTATGATCAAAATACTGTTTTTCCATAATGGCCGACTTTTTGTGGTTTTTTGGCCGGGGCACCCTGGATTTTGCATTTTTTTCAAATTTTTTTCCGAAAATGTTGTTAGTACGTATAAAGTCATCAAAAAATCATGTAGCAAGCATGATCTGAAACTATGACCATCTATAGCCCACTCCTATTTTTATTAATTACCTTGATTTTTTCAAAAAATCGAGGTTCTCTATCTCTGCCGTTTCTTTCTGCTTCTTCTGGCAATATCTACAAAATGCTTCTTCTCCTACAGTTTACATGCTACAATCACCAAATTTGGTCAGTATGACCCCCTACCAGACCTTCATTACAGGACCTCACAGTTTGGGGTCAAAGGTCACAGGGGGGTCACTAGGGGTCAAAACGTGATTTTCACTTAAAACACATTTCCAATTTAGTGAAATGACCTGGGATCGTCAAAATCGGTCAACATATTCCTTATGACCGTACGCATATATAATAGTTCGGTTTTTACAATCAACAAATATTTGGGGTCACTAGGGGTCAAAATGTTGATTTTCTAACCATATCACTTAAAATGCTTCTTGTCTCAGAGGAAATGGCTCATGAAAGTCAGAATTGGTCAAAAGATTCCTTGGGTCCATGCACATACAGCGATCTCAGCGATTCAAATTGACGTGTCATGCGGGGTCACTAGAGGTCATTGACCTATACAGTGGTAAAACTTGAGATATGCTCCGATTGGGACCGGGTTTGTTGTATCTTGTTAAGATTGATGAGCCAAGAAAATAAGTCAATCATGTTGACCAGGTCAAAGGTCAAGAAGAGGTCAATACGGGTCATTGAACATTACAGGGGTAAAAGTTAAGACATGATCCGATTTGGACCAAATTTGTTGCATCTTGTTTAGATTGATAAGCCAAGAAAATAAGTCAATCATATTGACCAGGTCAAAGGTCAAAAAGGGGTCAATAGGGGTCATTGAACTTTACAGGGGTAAAAGTTAAGACATGATCCGATTTGGACCGGGTTTGTTGCATCTTGTTTAGATTGATAAGCCAAGAAAATGAGTCAATCATATTGACCAGGTCAAAGGTCAAGAAGGGGTCAATAGGGGTCATTGAACTTTACAGGGGTAAAAGTTAAGACATGATCCGATTTGGACCGGGTTGGTTGCATCTTGTTTAGATCGATGAGCCAAGAAAATAAATTAATCATATTGACCAGGTCAAAGGTCAAAAAGGGGTCAATAGGGTTCATTGAACTTTACAGGAGTAAAAATTAATACATCATCCGATTTGGACCGGGTTTGTTGCATCTTGTTTGGTTTGATGAGCCAAGAAAATAAGTCAATCATATTGACCAGGTCAAAGGTCAAAAAGGGGTTAATAGGGGTCATTGAACTTTACAGGGGGTAGAAGTTAAAGCATGATCCGATTTGGACCGGGTTTGGTGCATCTTGTTTGGATTGATGAGCCAAGAAAATAAGTCAATCATTTTGATCAGGTCAAAGGTCAAGAAGGGGTCACTAGGAGTCAAAACATCAATTTTCAATCCTTTCACCTAAAATGCTTCTCGTCTCAGAGGAAATGACTGATGTGCATTAGAATTGGTCAAAATATTCCTTAAGTCCATGCCCATACCAGTATTTCAGCGATTAAAATTGACATGTCGTATGGGGTCACTAGGGGTCATTGACCTATACAGGGTTAAAAGTTTAAATATGTTCCGATTTGCAAGACATGCTCCGAATTAGATCGGACCTGTTTTATCTTGTTTGGTTCGATCATGCAAGAATAAAAGTAAATCATCATAACCAGGTCAAAGGTCAAGAAGAGGTCACTAGGGATCATTTTCTCATAAAAATCAAGGTGCCTTGGTCTCAGACCAGAACTAGATCTAGTAATTATTATTATTAGTCTCAATGTGAATGCAAATTTGTTATACAAAACACTGAGACTCTGCTGTGTCCAATTCATTGGTACACATATTGTATACGTACGTCTGAAATCACAGTCAACGGTTAGAAAATAAACTGAAACTAGATCTAGTTATGGTCTGAGACCAGGGCACCTTGATTTTTATGAGAAAATGATCCCTAGTGACCTCTTCTTGACCTTTGACCAGGTTATGATGATTGGCTTTTTTTCTTGCCTTATCGAACCAAACAAGATAAAACAGGTCCTATCTAATTCAGAGCATGTCTTGAGTTTTACCCTGTAAAGTTCAATGACCCTTATTGACCCCTTCTTGACCTTTGACCTGGTCAATATGATTGACTTATTTTCTTGGCTCATCAAACCAAACAAGATGCAAGAAACCCGGTCCAAATCGGCGCATGTCTTAACTTTTACCCCTGTGAAGTTCAATGACCCCTATTGACCCTTTGTTGACCTTTGACATGGTCAATATGATTGACTTATTTTCTTGGCTCATCAATCCAAATAAGATGCAACAAACCCGGTCCAAATCGGAGCATGTCTTAACTTTTACCTCTGTAAAGTTCAATGACCCCTATTGACCCCTTCTTGACCTTTGACCTGGTCAATATGATTGACTTATTTTCTCGGCTCATCAATCCAAACAAGATGCAACAAACGCGGTTCAAATCGGAGCATTAACTTTTACCCCTGTAAAGTTCAATGACCCCTAGTAACCCCGCATGACATGTCAGTTTTAATCGCTGAGATCTCTGTATGTGCTTGGACCCAAGGAAACTTTTGACTAATTCTGACATTCATCAGCCATTTCCTCTGAAACAAGAAGCATTTTAAGTGATATGGTTAGAAAATCAACATTTTGACTAGTGACCCCAAATATATCTTTTGATTTAAAAAACCGAACTATTATAATATGCGTACGGTCATAAGGATTTTGACGATCCTAGGTCATTTCACTAAATTGAAAATGCGTTTTAAGTGAAAATCACGTTTTGACCCCTAGTGACCCCCCTGTGACCGTTGACCCAAAACTGTGAGGTCCTGTAATGAAGGTCTGGTAGGGGGTCCTACTGACCAAATCTGGTGATTGTAGCATGTAAACTGTAGGAGAAGAAGCAATTTGTAGATATCATATATTGCCAGAAGAAGAAGAAGCAGATGATGATGATGATGAAAGAAACGGCAGAGATAGAGTACCTAGATTTTTGAAAAAATCAAGGTAATGACATGATGGTTCGGCCATTGCCACGCCATTGCCCTCAAACATGAATCGCTTCTTCGCGTCGTCAGTACATACTACACATGCAAGGCTAAGTTATTAAGGGTCAATGTAGATCAACCAAATGATTAATATATATCATACTGTCCACTTGTCAAGAAAGTTGCTAATATCACAAACAATAATTTGCAGCTTGAATGACAAATGAATAGTGTGTGATCAATTTAGGATTGTTTGAATGCACCAACTATAAAATTGATGTCGCATGCAAAATACGCAGGCAAATAAGCAACACTATGTGAAAGTATATTCTTATGTTTTAATGCAATCCCAAAAAACCTCACTTAATTTGATTGAAACCAATTTAAAATATAACAATTATGGCAGGCTGCAAAATACAAAAATACTGCAACTAACAACTTGCGAATCTCCCTGACTGGGAGATCAACTAAATGAGGTCAAAGGTCACAAGGGTTCTAATTATATTTTGACATGTTCTGTTCCCCTGGTGTTAGTTGCACGATTTAACCTCTTGATGACCTTAGACCTTGGTTGACCTCTAATGACCGTTGACCTCGGATGACCTCTAATTTATTTTAGACATGTTCCCTCTGTGTTCATGTTTCTTGTCTCCAAGTTTGACGTCAATCGGACAACTTTAACGATTTGATCTCAGGATGACCCTTGACCTTAGATGACCTTGGATGACCTCAAATTATTTTTTAACATGGTCCCCCGATTTGCATTGCACGATTTTACCCCTTGTTGACCTTTGACCTTGGATGATCTCTAATGACCGTTGACCTTGGATGACCTCTAATTTATTTTAGACATGTTCCCCCGGTGTTCATGTTTCTTGTGGGTGTACACCACTAATTCGGTGATGCGCGGCACTTCCGGCAAAGTTGAGTACGATAAAGAATGGCAGCAAATGAAACTAATCATTATTGTTTTTGTGTCAAATTTGTGTTCTGCGTATTCATAAGAATGTATCTATATTATAATACGCTACTCTCTGTCTGTTTGTTTGTCCATCTGTCTCTCTGTCTGTTTGTTTGTCGGTCTGTTTGTTTGTCTGTCTGTCTGTGCGCTCTTTTTTTCGTCGCCTTCCCGGGGTCGGGCGGCGTTCAAACTCGGTGGGTGGGTGCAACTCGGTCCCTGCAAGAGCAAGTTTGCATGCGCTAGAGCGTACAAGGTCAAAGGTCATCTAGGGGTCAACTTTTTGAAGTTGGTCGGATCGTGCTTGAACTCGGTGATCGCAATGCTCGAAGCGAGGCGAGCGTGGCAAAAATAAAATGGGTTGGCGTTTGTCGGGTCTTCCGGGGTCAAAGGTCGTCTAGGGGTCGAATTTTTAAAGTTTGTCCGATCGGGCTTAAACTCGGGGACGGGAAGCCTGAATGCGAGTCGAGCGTGGAAAAAATAAAACGCCTTTGCTTTTCTTGGGTCGTCCGGGGTCAAAGGTCATCTAGGGGTCGAATTTTAAAAAATTGTCCGATCGGGCTTAAACGCGGTCGTTGCGAGGCGAGTGTGGCAAAAATAAAATGGGTTAGCGTTTGTCGGGTTTTCCGGGGTCAAAGGTCGTCTAGGGGTTGAATTTTCAAAATATGTCCGATCGGGCTTAAACTCGGTGACGGGAAGCCCGAATACGAGTCGAGCGTGGAAAAAATAAAACGGCTTTGCTTTTCTTGGGTCGTCCCGGGTCAAAGGTCGTCTAAGGGTCAAATTTTCAAAGTTTGTCCGATCGGGCTTAAACTCGGTGACGGGAAGCCCGAATACGAGTCGAGCAATGAAAAAATAAAACGGCTTTGCTTTTCTTGGAGTTGTCCGGGGTCAAAGGTCGTCTAAGAGTCAAATTGTCAAAGTTTTTCCGATCGGGCTTATACTTGGTGACGGGCAGCCCGAATACGAGTTGAGCGTGGAAAAAATAACGGCTTTGCTTTTCTTGGGTCGTCCGGGGTCAAAGGTCGTCTAAGGCTCGAATTTTCAAAGTTTGTCCGATCTGGCTTAAACTCGGGGATGGGAAGCCCGAATGCGAGTCGAGCGTGGAAAAAATAAAACGCCTTTGCTTTTTTCTTGGGTCGTCCGGGGTCAAAGGTCATCTAGGGTGATGAGAAACTCGGTGATCTGTTTGTTCGGTCCCCGCAAGAGCAAAATAAAACGGGTTAGCGTTTGTCGGGTCTTCCGGGGTCAAAGGTCGTCTAGGGGTCGAATTTTCAAAGTTTGTCCGATCGGGGTTTAAACTCGGTGACGGGAAGCCCGAATACGAGTCGAGCGTGGAAAAAATAAAACGGCTTTGCTTTTCTTGGGTCGCCCGGGGTCAAAGGTCATCTAAGGGTCGAATTTTCAAAGTTTGTCCAATCGGGCTTTATGCATGCATTCTACAAACCACCAAACCCGAGAACCGACAAACCCCGGGTGACCGCCCAAACCCGAGAACCGACAAACCCCGGGTGACCGCCTAGTATTTATTAATGTTTTAAAAATAAAATACGTGATTTTAACTGAAACATAATTTTACGGACTGATTTACACGCACGTTGCTTGCATGGGTAAAAGCCAACTTATAATAACAAAATCAGTACACGCTGACGTGCTGGCTTCTAGCAAAAAATCTACCTGATGACCCCGGCAGGGTTCTAGCTACGGTGGGCGGCACTGGGCGGGGCTGCCCGGCACTGACAATATCCGCTCAGCACTCTAAAAAAATAATAATAAAAAAAACCCTGCCTAAACTGCCTCATAAAACAAGAAATTATGTGGCAGGAACCCTTAAAGTGCATTAAAAACCCCTAAAAAGACATTAAAGGTAGATGTTCCGATTTTCAACTTGAAGTTTTCTATTCTACATGAAAGGTCATCCTTAAAAAGTCGTGTTCCAAAGTTTGAGTTGCATAGCTCTAATGGTTCTTATTTTAGACGCACAAGATGCTGTGAAATGTACCCATTGAGTAGTACACAAACTATATCGGTGGTTACCACCATTCGTGGTAATTCAACGTTATTTCATCGATTTCTCCGTAATTATACCGATTTAGGCCGTCAAATTTCAGTATGATGATGAGAAAAATACAAGCTTTCATATGATATGAAAATCTCCGTATGTTTGAAATAATTCTGTGTTACGAAAATGTGATCGGGTCATCTACCTTTAATTCTTTAAATGGTGTTGAAAATTTTAAATGTTTAAAAATTTACCTTAGAATTCAAGATGAACATTAAAAATTGCCATTATTGTTGTTTCTACTAACAAAAACACAGCAAAACTTGATTAAAACAATATCATCGCTATGCAAATATCGTTCGCGTTATGTATCACGCGTACTGCAAGGGGATACTGTCGGACGTAAAATGCTCGTCCCGGCAGTACGAGCATTTTTGAATACATGTAATACAATTATAAAAATTACGAATCCCAGTTTTTATCATAATTGAGGGCGCAACCTCCAACACATCTCATAACCCTAACGCTACTACGTCTCACAGTCACCTCACAGCCAGCACCACGTGGCTTGCGCGCGCACAAGTTCTATCTCCTGTAGCACTAAACTACGGGTATATATGGTCTCCGATTTTTTAGCCTGTGAAGCCCTCCCCCCGTGGCTGAGTGTTAGTATATCTCGCCTGTCACGCGGCCGACCCGGGTTCAACTCCCGGCGCCGGCGGACATAATTTTTCCCATTTTTTATTTAACCCCCTCCCCCTGTTCTTCGTTCCATCCCCACTGCCACGTTCTAGGGTTAGGGTTAATACGACACCACACAGTGCATTTTTATAACCCTAACGCTACTAGTACTACGTCTCACAGTCACCTCACAGCCAGCACCACGTGGCTTGCGCGCGCACAAGTTCTATCTCCTGTAGCACTAAACTACGGGTATATATGGTCTCCGATTTTTTAGCCTGTGAAGCCCTCCCCCGTGGCTGAGTGTTAGTATATCTCGCCTGTCACGCGGCCGACCCGGGTTCAACTCCCGGCGCCGGCGGACATAATTTTTCCCATTTTTTATTTAACCCCCTCCCCCTGTTCTTCGTTCCATCCCCACTGCCACGTTCTAGGGTTAGGGTTAATGTAAGAAGGCAGTGGATCCCATGCCATGATCCACTGCATTTCGTTCGCTACACTTTCTCCGTTCGCCGGCAGTAAATTTACCTGGCACTATAATGGTCCTGGCTAGAACCCTGGACCCCGGGTTGAATTTCAGATATGTTATAAAATACCGCCTGCAAAGCATGTAAAGTCTATGGGGGCCGAATTAGTGATGTACACATCTTTGGTATGCCTTCTGACTCAGACAACGGGGTAGAGGTCCATAAGATAAAAAGTTCCTTTAACTTTTCAAATTTCAAATGGTGTCTTATCATCGTGGTATTCAACAAATCTAGTAAATGTCAATTGATGATGTCTGCAACTGTTTGATGACTACTCAAAGGGTGAGGGAGCGGAATGTCTAAACTTTCCTAGATTTGATGAATTGCATTATATCCACAGAATGTCATTAATCACTTAAAATGCTTATTCTTTGGGCACAATGGGTTGAAATTTTTAAATTGTTCATTTTTTGAACTGTTTCAATGACATTCATACAGTAATAATCACAAAACTTACCGATGCATGGGCATGCTATCTACTGAACGGGGACGGGGATGTGTCCGGAGTGTCCCCATGTCCCCCCGTATATGGCGCCCCTGTAATAAATCCCTAACCCCGGTTTAGGATTTTTGACCGGGATCACAATTTTCAAGGAAAAAACACCAACTAAATTAAATCTCTGGGAACCTGCCGGGATTCGATCCGGGGACCCTCCGTTCTCAAGCCCCACCTTCCCACCACTAAGCCACGGCCCTCAGCTACACATTCGTGCAGTATACTGCACTCATTATATAGGCTCGGTTGACTATGTCATCGAAAACCGACGGCGCATGCGTTTGGAGAGGGACTTTGGATTAGCATTTTTAGCACTCAGGGGGGTTAGGGTTAATAGAACACAAAAAAACACTTTTTTTTTTTACCATAACCCTAACCCCGGTTTAGGATTTTTGACCGGGATCACAATTTTCGAGGAAAAAACACCACTAAATCTCCGGGAACCTGTCGGGATTCGATCCGGGGACCCTCCGTTCTCAAGCCCCACCTTCCCACCACTAAGCCACGGCCCTCAGCTACACATTCGTGCAGTATACTGCACTCATTATATAGGCTCGGTTGACTACGTCATCGAAAAACGGACGGCGCATGCGTTTAGAGAGGGACTTTGGATTAGCATTTTTTAGCACTCAGGGGGGTTAGGGTTAAGAGACTTTATTGATACTTACATTTCCATATCCATTGACAGAATATTTCTGTTGCGTGTCTTCTTTCCCGCCATCTGCTCTCACTTTCCGTACCACACTAAGCTTGCCGAAAAGCTTACTTACAGTTAGCATTTTAAATAAAATAGCTTTTTGGCTTTACAATTGTGCAGGACTAATAATAATTGTCCATTATCTAGTCTCATGTCAAAGTTCCACAAATAAATGTCCAGCTATCCAACAACTGCAATTCCTACTTTTTACCGATTTTGTCCTTTTCACAGTTACATTACATGTAGCGTTTTACTTTAGTTTAAGCAGGCAGTCAGCATGAGCATACAAAGCATTGTATCATTGCTGATCATTCACACAAGTCGAGACTCTAACTGGTCTGACAGTGACAGTTGTTCAATTCACAACACACGATTCATCTTGGTTTTCTTGGATCATCTCTCATGCCTTGTTCGATGTAGTCCTTTATGAAAAAATAACATTAAATGTCCACACTCAGCACTGCAAATCCATTTAAAAATCTCTTAGTCTTAGATTCTCAATCAAGTTTCTCACCGATTTAAAGCAGCGCGCCGCTGGTCGTGTTAGTGTGATCACACAATTTTAACATAATTTCCAATCATGATTTATCCCAAAAAAATGATTTTAACTTCCATTCCAACTCATCATGCTGTGCATGCATGAATTAAATGAACAATTATTTTACAATAAATAATATGACAATGAGTTAGATTAGAAGTTGTTGACTTGTTGTTGAAACTGAGAAGACACAAAAAACACCCTCAACTCAAAGTTACAATGTATGTGACAGTGATGTGCAGTGCATGATTAATGAAATCAGCCAGTGAATGTTGTTGATCATTGATGTTGATTACTAGTAGGATACTAGTCTACTACTAGTTAACTAGTAGTAGTACATGTAGTACTACTGCACTGCTGTGCATGCCTCCTGCGGACTGCTTTCATACGCAAGCATGATAAGATTTAAGACAAGTAGTAGCAGTACCAGTGTTTATATTATACGATAGCTTCTTTTCTCAGGTTATTTTGGACTGTAGAAGAAATTGTGGTGCATTTCACCAAAAAAGCACAGCATGTCAAGTCAGTCAGCTGTCGGTACAACTCGGTCCACTCCATGCACCATTTCAACTTGCTCGGACTCTCGTTCAATCAATCAATCAACAAGTAAACATTGCAAAACTTACTTCACAGAGCCAAAATTCATCTTGAACTAAGTGGCTAAGCTAAAGGACATCATGGCTTCTGCTACCGATCATGACCACTTTCACATCGCAACTTTACACAGTACCCTGTAGCTTCCAGAAACTTGTCAAAACTTCAGCTGTCACTTCATCACGTACAGTTTACATGCGATTTCGTACAGGCAAAGAAAATGGCGATTCCCACACGGAGTCTGTCCGTCCCATGGTGCATTTCGTCGTTGGGCTGGGCGACAATTTACTCTTCGGCAGATTAGAGACGAGGTTTTGAGGAAACTCGTGCGGTTCTTGGTTTTTTCGGTTTGACCCAGAACTAAAACACCAAGTCACCGCGGACGACAGTGGGTCGAATAAATCAAAATAAGTTATTTCTCAACTCAAACATTAAGAAATTGTTGGACGAATAAAAAACTAACAACTCAAGTCAAACAAATTGCTAATGATACAGGGTGTCCCAAAAGTTCACATTTAAAAGGAATTTTGAATTTACCAAGTATTTTAAAAGGTATAAAGCTAAAGCCTTATTTCGCCGTTAAAAAATTCGTATTACACACCTGAAAACATATTTGGTCCCATCCAATGGATGGGGACATTTTTTAGAATTATGTTGATACCAAATGATTACGGTGAAGTGTGAAGTACACTAGTACAGGGTATGACGGTTTGGGGAAATGACGGGAAGCATTCAATTTGGCTAATATAATGAAAGTTCCAGTTTCCCGTTTCCCGACTTTGAAAATTGGGAAAGGTTACTGACTAATAGCCGCGTGGAAAGTGATCACTTACAGATGGAATAATGAAATTGAGTGAAATAATGAATAATGAAATAGACACGAAACATTCAATTTCACGGGTCAGGAAATGGGTCTATGCATTACATTTTAACTCATAAATGTATTCAACCAATTTCGTGATGCCATGTTCGTAGTGTCATTTTGCAGCCTATATCTGGTTACTAGCGGGAGTCCGCAGTAGCGTGCGCCCGCCCCCCTCCCCCCCCCCCCCCCCCCCCCCACCCCCACTATTGACTCAGTCGGGGGAAACTATATATACTGCCAGTCGGGGGCTTGGCTGTCGGTAGAGGGTTTTTGTGTGGCGAGGGTGTGTAATCCAAATAGACAAAAATTTGGGACTGCGATTTTTTTTTACTGTGCGAATTTTTTTGAACATCCACCACCCCCCCCCCCCCCCCCCCCCCCACCCACGTGAAATTATTTCTGATAATTCCAT